>MU695595.1:146412-190060 GCA_026770625.1 Nicotiana glauca
ATAACCCTCAAAGACCATAACCTAACGCCGCCAGCCGGAAATCGTTGCCGCCGCCGGCACGCTCCAAATGACCTGAAATTCACACCATAAACTCCCCGTGAACTCCTCTTTCCAAGCCCCATATTTCCATGGCTCGAATCATACCCATCCTACTCGAATATTCGATTTTGTTACTGTCATCTCCTCCGCTCACGATGGCGCCGTCTCCAATCACCACCAAAGTAACACCCCAACCTCTCCTCATCCTCCTCTTCCCATATCTGGTGTTGGTTTTTTCTCGAATCAATGCCTAGCTTTTCGAATATTAGTTTGAAAGTCCGGTCCAAAACTTCATCTCTTCTAAACTCGACCAGAATCATACCATATAGTCTCCTCGACTCCCTCGACGTGAATCCCTAACCAAAATCTATTGAATCTAAGTCAAACGGGGCGAATTGCACATCTAGGTTTCATACTGTTCGGTCTATTTTGGGGAAATTTTTAGGGTCGAGTGATTTCTACAATAAGTATTCTTTTGTTTTCTTATTTTAGTTCCATTAGTGTAGTTTAATTGTTCCTTTTCTTCTTGTCATTCAATCTGGTTGAGTTCTGGAAGTTTGGTTCATAATTGACTTTGACTTTTTATTTGTGCATTAGTTCAAGATTATTTTGATCATGCTATAGTAGTTTAATTGTTGTTCTGATTTCATAGTTCATCTCAGTTAGTTAATAATAGGATTTAGTTCAATTGTATTGATTATTAGTAGATGTGCCTTTGTTTTTTCTCTCCTTCTGATTTGTTTAAGTGATAGTGTTGGTTTAAATTCACTCTTGATTGATCCTTTCTTTTAGTTTGATCTTGTGATAATTCTGATTCATTCTGTTTAGCTGGTTCTTGGATGATAGTTCAATTGAGCTTCAAATCTTTTTAGGTATATGTTTTGTTTTTTATTCTTATTTTTCAGTAGCAGATTGTTTTTGTTGTTTGACTAAATGACTGAAGGTTGGTAGTTAACTGGAACTAGTGGTTATATAATCATAGTTAGGAGTTGGGTTGGGTTAGATTAGTTTAGTAATTTTGAATGAGTTCAAGGGCATTTTTGGGTAACTAATAAGATACAGGAATGATGTAGACTTAGCTAGAACTCCCTAGATCTTTCTAGATAGGGGTATAAGTGAATGTTTTAGGAAGTTAAGGGATTGTACTGTGGCACAAGTCAGAAAACAAGGGATTAATATGAAAATAAAGAGGTACTAAAAAGGAAAACAGAAATATGAGGGTTGCCCCTCACTTTACCTATAAAATGGTATTCCCATGCCTTAAAAAAAAGTTTTTTGAGCCCACAAATTCCCCCCAAAGTGTATTCTCCATGTTTCAAATCTAAGATTTGAAATTCAAACTCCAAAACCCCAAAAACAATAGAAAATCCCCAAAAATAAAAAAAAATAGTTACATTGATACTTCCTTTTAGATTTCAGTTCTTAACTCAGCTGATTAGCTCGTTTAGGATCAGAATTAGCTCATATCTCTTTGTTTCTGTTTTGTGCTTGAGTTTTAAAAAAACAGTTGCAAGTGGTTTGGGATTTTTCTCAAGTTGTTACTGGTATCTCTAAATGCTAAGGGTCTTCTGGAGCTTCTGAGCTCAACTTTTCGGTCATTCAAGTTGTTTTGATTGGTTTTCCTATTTGATTTGGTGTTCGTGCCTTTACTGGGTTCAAGTGACGTTATTTATGGGATGGTTATTACGTATTCCTGCTGCTGACTGCTCTTCTGTTGCTAACTTCCTCTTTTATTCCTTATATTTCCAGGTACCTCCTTCAATCTCGTATGAACTGTGAAGGAGTTAGTGTAAATGTTGATGTTGAAGAGTTGAAATTGACAAATGTAGTTGAATTAGCTTTATGAAATCTTCCTCTTCTGTTTCCATTTCACATATGTAGGACATTTTGTTTAACGTATAGCTTGTATAAAATTGGATTCATAATTGGTTTATTTGTTAATAAGACTGTTGTTTTAGTATAAGGATCAGTTAATTTGCTTAAGTTGTTCAAGCTAAAATTGGAGTTCGTATTGGTTAAATGGTTGTTGGCCTTCAGCGTTTGACTAGTTAAATTGATTCCTAATATAGTTGTTAATCATTTCAGGTGATCATGTTTGTCGTATTATAGTTGTTAATAGTAGTTCATAGTTTATCAATCTAGTTTAAGTGTCTGAATTTAATTGGTATAGGAACTTAAAGTGGTATTCTCAATGTTAGTATCTGAGGCTCAACAGAGGGCCAGTAGGTGAAATAACTGGAGCTTGAAATTGAAACTCAAATGATCCATGTCTTGTTAATTTGTTAAGTTGCACATTGTCTTTCCTGTTACCATTTTTGAAGATGCCTAGACCCGTTGGAATTAATCCCAGAGGTCGTTTGGTCCAATTCATTTGGTCAGCGATCAGACCTCTTAGGTAGATTTGGGCCTCGATAGTCAAATTAACTGCCCAAGTCTGATCATAACTACTTGTTCATTTGGACCTGGGCCAGACTTGGGATTGCTTCGTCTTATCCATACTTGGCTAAAGATTTCTCTATATGTGCTATGTCTAAAGCCCGATATGGTCAAAATTCATGTGATGTTCATGGACCCGAGCATGATAATTTTAAACAATGATTTATTAGGACTTTTTTTTCTTTATCATTAGAAACAAATAAAAGTAGAAAATTATAGTTGCTTTAGGTTTTCCCTTGAATAAAAACGAGATGAGCCTCGCCAAATAAAGTACGAATTGCGGGGCCCTCAATAAACGGTTAAAATAAAATATGTAGAATCCGGGATGGGACGTTTAGCGAATTTCACGGCCTTACCTAATATAATAACGCGTTAGTCACTTTAGGCGCGCTTTTAATAATTGACCTTCCTAAACTCGGGTGCGCATTTATGTGACCCAAATCCAAATCTCAACGGAGTTGAAATGTGTCAACAACCACGGGTGCATTGATGTGACGTGGTTTGAGACGCGTTTTCACGATGTTGCAATTCTTGTTAAAAATAATAATAATAAAAGCGATTCAAAATTTAAAAAGGCATAAGCTAAAACATGTGTTGAAATCAGATTAATCCAAATATAACAGTTGAGCGACCGTGCTAGAACCACGGAACCCGGGAATGCCTAACACCTTATCACGGGTTAACAGAATTCCTTACCCGGATTTCTGGTTCGCGGACTGTTAACAGAGTCATATTTTCCTCGGGTCGGGATTCAACCGGTGACTTGGGACACTATTAATCTCCCAAGTGGCGATTCTGAAATCTTAATAATAAATCCCGTTCCGATTGTCCTTTAAGTGGAAAAACTCCTTTATGCCCTTGCGGGTGTATCAAAAAAGGAGGTGTGACAACTGGCTCATGACTCGCGAGAACTAGTAACCTAGCCTCTGATACCAACTTGTCACGACCCCAACCTCGGTCGTGATGGCACCCAACACAATGCTAGGCAAGCCCAACCAATCCAACACTCTCAATCTCCTTTATAGAATTTATTACTAATTAACAGGATTAAAAACCAAATAAACATCATTATAACTCTGAAACAGTAGATAACATGTGTGGAAACCAAGAAAAATGGCAATACAAATCCCATCGATCTGGTTTCACGAGTCGAGAGCCTCTAATACAAATCCGAGTAGCAGTCTATACATAGAGTAGTCTAGAATGCAAAAAATAAAGAGGATAAGGGGAGAAATCGGGCCCTATGGACGCCATGCAGCTACCTTGATAACTCCGGTGATAAGCTGAATAGCAGTAGAAAGCTCAACTATGCCTCTGAAATATCTGTATCTGCACACATGGTGCAGGGAGTAAAGTCAATACTCTGACTCAGTGAGTAATAACAATAAATAATGACAGACGGAAAGAAAACTCGTAAAAACACTACGCAGTTCTATATATGAACAGTAAGTGCATTAAACATCAGCTTATGAGTAAGTCAGGTGAATATCCCTTAAACAAGTACACAACTCATTTACTCCTCACAATGACCGATAGTTTGATTATACCGCTGCGGCGTGCAGCCCGATCCGTATAGTATACTGCTGCGGCGTGCAACCCGATCGAATAATAATAGTCGACTGCGCTCACAGGGGGTGTATAGACTCCGGAGGGGCTCCTACAGCCCAAGCGCTATATTACTGCGGCGTGCAGTTCGATCCATAAAATATACTACTATGGCGTGTAGTACGATCCATATAATATACTGCTGCGGCGTGCAACTCGATCCATATATGTGTATATACTGTTGTGGCGTGCAGCCCGATCCGAGATATATCAAATACCCTCACTATGGGGGTCCTCAACCCCTCTCAGTCAATATAGACTTGGCCTCTCGGTCACACTCAGATAAGACAGGGTTCCCAGCCCACAAGTTATTCTCATTAGAATTTACCAATTTCTAAAGCCGGTTCATATTACATTTATCAGTTAAGAACATGACTGAGGGTGTGATTTCGACAAGTAAAGTGAGGTCAACCTGTACAAATGCCCCCTAAGGGTTCTACAGATAGGCACCAGGCCCCAAACATGGAAACTAGCCCAGATTACGATGATATTAGTTAAGTCTCAGTCAGAATACAATAGAATCATCAATCGGGCTCATCATACAGCGTGTGTCTCATCTCAACATAGCACTACTTTGTGAAAATCCGGGGTTTCGAACCCTCAAAACATCATTTATATTCATAACTCACCTCAAGCTTACCAAAATCCTAGCTCGTTATGCCCTTGATTCGCAAATCAACCTCCTCGAGCGTCGAATCTGATCAAAACCACAAGGAATATGTTACAGTAGGCTAAAGGAATACAACCCAATCAAAAAAACTCAAAAATATTGAAAATCATAAAGTTGGCAAAACCCAAGCCCCGGACCCACTTCTCAAAAAATTAGAAAATTCACATCACCGGATTCCTTACCTCGCCACAAGTCTATACATATCAAATTTACCAAAATCCGAGCTCAATTGCTCCCTCAAACCCCAAATTTTCATTCAAAAAGTCAAGCCTTAATTCTTTCCCTTTTAATCAACTTTCCATGAATTTAAGTGTTGAATCCACAATTAAATGATGTTTCTAGGCCATAAGGCTCACCTCCAATCGATTCCCAGTCGAAAACCTCCTTAATCCTCGTCAAAAGCTCTCAAGGTTACTCATAAATGGTGTAAATGGGACTTGGTTCGCGGATGAAATGCTTAATAAAACCCTTCTGCCAGCCCAGATTTTACTCTGTGCGATCACGTCCAAGCCCCTGCGATCGCATAGCACAACTTCCCCGGGCCTCCAAAATGGCCTATGCGAACACGACCCTTCTACTGCCATCACACAGCTTCACCAATCAGACTACGCGAACGCACTCCCTCTGACGCGATCACATTGAACAAATTACCCCTTAGGACCTCAGGTCCATTTAACACTACGCGATCGCAATACATTGCATGCGATCCCAAAGAGAAACCTCCTCAACATATGCGATCGCATACCTTGCTCTGAGATCACAATGAGTAATCAGAACAACTTCCTAAAACCTTCTACGCGATCGCAATGGTTCTTCTGCGATCGCAAAGAACAAAAATGTATGCAACACTCCAACTGAAATCTGCAACTTTCAAAAGCTAAAATTGGTCCGATTGAGCATCTGAAATCACCCCGATGCCCCCGGGACCTCAACCAAAAGCGTAAACCCATCCTAAAACATCATTCAAACTTGTTCCAATCATCAAAATTGCATCGTATTCAAGCCTAAGTTTCTTAAAAACTTCCGAAGTACGCATTTGATAAAAAAACATAACCAAAATACCTCCGAATGATCTAAAATTTTGCACACACATCCAAAATCACCTAACGAAGCTACTGTAACTCTCAAAATTCCACTCTGACCCCCAGATCAAAATCTCACCTACCAACCGGAATTCGCCAAAATACTAACTTCGCCAATTCAAGCCTAATTCTACACCGGACGTCCAAAATCAATTCTGATCATACTCCTAAGCCACAAATCATCCCCTGAAGCTAACCAAGTCACCAAAAATCACATCTGAGTTCTCTAACTCATAGGTCAACATCCGGTTGACTTTTCCAAAATAAGCTTTCCTTAAAGAGACTAAGTGTCTCATTTCCATCTAAAACAAATTCAATTCAACTCGATCGCCTCAAATACCGATAATGAAGTATAGAGAAACATAAGATGAGATAAATGGGGCGGTAACTTACGTGACAACGGGCCGGGTCATCACAAAAAAATGAAGAAAGGTATGTATTAGAGAAGATGTGATTTAATATTTATAGTAACCATTACAATTGTAACGACCCGACCGATCATTTTGAGTTTTGCACTTTGATCATCAGTTTTCAGGTATGACATGCCCCGTGTTATGCATTGTGACTGATATAGATTGTTGGTTTTGGTTTTCAAGAAAATTTGGAATGAATTTGAAAGAAACAGTTCGGTTGAAAGATTCGTATTTGAAAGGTTTGACCGAGAGTTGACTTATTTGCATATGAGCTCGGATCAGAGTTTTTATTATTCGGTTATCTTTGGAGGATGATTTGTGACTTAGGAGTGTGATCGGAATTTATTTTGGAGGTCCGGTGTAGAATTAGGCTTGAATTGGCAAAGTTAGTATTTTGGCGAATTTCGGTTGATAGGTGAGATTTTGATCCGACGGTTGAAATGGAATTTCGAGAATTGATGTAGCTTCATTAGGTGATTATGGATATGTGTGCAAAATTATAGGTCATTCAGAAGTATTTTGGTCGGGTTTTTGATCAAATGCGTAATTTGGATTTAGAAGAACTTAGGCTTGAATCCAATGTAATTTGATAGTTTTGGTGTTGTTTGTGGTGTTTTGATGATTGGAGCAAGTTTGAATGATGTTTTAGGATGGTTTGGCACTTTTGGTTGAGGTCCCAGGGCCTCGGGGTGATTTCGGATGGCGATCGGGATGAATTTGGACTTGTGAGATTTCTGAAGATTGCTGATATCTGGTATTTCTGCATTTGCGGAAAAGGGGATGCAGATGCGGTTTCGCAAATGTGAAGTATGGGTTGCAGGTACGAAAGTTGTCCAATTGGAGAATTTTCACAGAAGCGGATTAATTTCGCAGTGCGGTGTTTGCAGGTGCGGACATTGACCGTAGAAGCGGTCTGCATGCTTTAGAGGAGTTTCGCAAGAGCGGATGTTGACCGCATAAGCGGGGTACACTGAAGCGGACTTGACCGCAAAAGCAGTCTTGGGCCTAATAAAGATCTGTAGAAGCGGAGGTAGAACAGCAGAAGCGGTAGTCGCAAATGCGTTAAGGCAACCGCAGATGTGAAAATGCATGTTCAGAGAAGGGTTTTAAAAGCTCATTTTGTTCTGCGAGCTAAGGGTTATTTCCACCATTTTTGATCGACCTTGAGAGCTTTTGGGCAGAAATTAAAGGGGGTTTCGACTAGGTGTGATTGGAGGTGAGTTCTATGACCTAAATACATGATTTAATGGTAGAATTAACATAGAAATTTGAGGAAAGTCATCAAAAGAAGGTAAAGCTAGGGCTTGGAAATTTGGTATTTCAAAGTGGTATTTGATGGGTCATTGAGCTCAGATTTAGGAGTTTTTTGTATGTATAGACTCGTGGCGAGATAGGGAATCCAGTGATGTTAATTTTCTGATTTTTTTAGAGAAGTGGGCCCGCGGCTCGCATTTTGAAAATTTCATGAATTTCGATATTTTTTTGAGTCTTTTTGATTGGGTTATGTTCCCTTAGCCTCTTGTAATGTATTCATTGAGGTTTTGGATATATTCGATTCGGGTGGAGGACGAATTGAGGGGCAAAGGCGTCGCGAGCTAGAGATTTTACCGGTTCGAGGTGAGTAATGATTGTAAATGATATCCCGAGGGTTTGAAACCCCCGATTGCACATCGTAGTGATATATTGAGGTGACTTACACGCCGGATAGCGAGCGTGGGCTAGATCGCCATTGGGGATTATGACTTGGTCCATCCCGTTTGATATTTTATCTGCGTATTTGACTTAACTATTTTGTTTATCATCATGATTTGGGCTTATTGCCATGTTTTGTGCTTAATGCCAATTATTTGAATCCCTTGGGGATTTGTTATCACTATTTCCTCACTATTTTGAGACGTTATTTGAACTCAGTCATAATTCTTATACTGTTTTGCAAACTCAGTTGCTTTAATTGAATTTTTGAGACTTTAAAGATATTTCACTATTGTTTGGGTTGAGAACTATTGTTTTATTGATGACCAAGGGGCTTATGATGTTCTGGACTGAGTGAGGCTTTCAGGCCTCGAGTGTATTGTGAGGAGGGTTTCAGGTCTTGAATGTATTGTGAGGAGGGTTTCAGGCCTCGAGTGTATTGTCAGGAGGCTTTCAGGCATCAATGTATTATGAGGAGGATTTCAGGCCTCGAGTGTATTGTGAGGAGGCTTTCAGGCCTTGAGTGTTATGTGAGGAGGCTTTCAAGTCTCGAGTGTGATGTGCGAAGTCTTTCGGTCCTTATTTTATATGCCACGAGGTGGCTTCATATTGTGCTTGGGCCGTAAGCTGCCCCTCTAGAGTTTGCACACCCCCAGTGAGCGTCGTTGATTATATATGGATCGGGCTGCACGCCACAGCGATATGTGGATCGGGCTTCACGCCGCAACGAGATGTGGATCGGGCTGCACGCCGCAACAGTTACTATATAATAATGTTCTGAGAGTGATCTGAGAGAGAGAGAGCCCGAGGGGCTGAGAGTGTTTTGAAAGTGAGCTCGAGGGGCTGGTACTGTTTGAGATATTGCCTGAGGGGCGAACTTTTATGTGCTCATCTTGCATGTTTACTTGCCTGTTTACCTGTTACACTATGATATTGTGCCCGAGGGGCGAATTTTCTGTGCTTATCGGCACTAACTATTTTTAAATCATTTTGTAACCGTTGGAAAGATCATTTTATAAAGAGATTTAAATCGAGTCAAAATATTTCTTAAGATTTCACAGCTTCACTATTTTCTCAAAGGATTGTACCGTGCTTCCATATAGTATGATTGTTTGCGTTACGTGATTTCTTACTACTCAGTTGTTATTTACCTTTATTACTCACTGCACCTCGTGTGCAGTTGCAGGTATTTATTCACCAGGTAGCGGGTATTGGCGGTTTGGAGGCAGAGCTGTAGTAGTTTAGCGAGGTGACTGCTAGCATTTGCAGCACCGTATCTTTATATGTTATTCATTATTCTTGTTTAGTGTATTTCTAGACTTGTAAATGTAATTACATTCTTATAGGTGCTCATGACTTGTGACACCCCAATTAGGGCTGTGTCGGCTTGTGCTTCTGTTGGTTATATCATTAAATCATTTTTTAACTGTTTATTAATGTTTAATTATTTTTGAAAAGATGGGTTGGGTTAGTTGGGTGGACTTGTCTTCATGAGAGGCGCCATCACGACCAATACAGGGTTTGGATCGTGATAAGTTGGTATCAGAGCCTAGGTTACCAGGTCTCACGAGTCATGAGAAGGTTTAGTAGAGTCTCGCGGATGGGTATAGAGACGTATGTATTTATCCTCAAGAGGCTGCAGAACCTTTAGTAAACCTTCACATTCTTGGAATTCTTATCGTGCATCCATGAGCGCTCAGTCTCAGATATGCCTTTATGGCTTGTGATTCCCAGAACAATGGGCGAGATATGATCTCTGTGAGTTTGATGTTGGGCCAGTCTGGAGGACTTGAGGCCGGATCTTTGCCTATGGCTTGAGCACAGATGTTCTGATTGTGTGAATAAGTTTGTTGAACTTAAATGTTCGGTATTGTCCTTATTAGTGGAAGTGACGGTTGAGTAGCTATGTAAAAAGCGTATTCGTACTGCGAGATGTATCTACGTGACTTGGACGTGACGAGGAAGGTCTGCTGGATGATAGGTGAACTATTAATTGTATGATTTCCATTGTGATTCGATGTGTAACTCCGAGTTATGGGCACGTGAAGAATCTTTTCATGTTTCTAGTCGAGAGTGAAGTAAATTTTATGTTACGGTATGAGTTCAGACTTAGGAATACTAAGTGGCTGCGTAATGTGTATAGACGTGGAAGGTATACAGAAATGTTATGTTGAAGCGAAGCAGGTGGGCTATCTCCTGCGAAGTGTCCTGAAGTGGTGTGATCCTGATACACATATTAGGAGATCTCATGTGCAAGCAAAACGTATGTGTTGAAATTTGGAATTCCGGGTCGTTTATGAGAGTGGGCTTAGCTGTTGCGGGAATGAATGTGAGAATTGCATAAGAGTTATAGTACGGGATGATTTGTGTTTTCACAACTTATAAATGATTTGAGTTTAATATCACTATGTTATTGTGGAATCAATAGAGTGAAAATGTTATGAGTTATTGATGGTATTTTGATCTATGGCTTTGAGCCAAGTGGGGGAGTCTGCTGTGAGTATGTTGATTTCATGGTTAGGTGCTATGCTGGTTCCAGTTTGAGGCCTGCAGGTGAATCAGTTATGGCTTGTGGGAATTGAGACCGAGGATGTCGACACAGGTTATGTTATGCTTCACAGGGTAATGAAATCACTGGATGTCTTAAGTTGTTGTTGGTAGAGAATGATCAGTGCATAGAGCAGTACGTTGCTTGGGTGTATTAGGATGAGGATTTCATCTTGCGGTATCGGAGTGCCAATGAGCCACGGGTGGTTCTGTTCGTTAGGTCAGGAAACTTGTAGTTTGAATAAGAGTGAATGACTTTCGAGAATGGTTCTAATGTGTCCAAGATTCTGCAGGAAATAATCGGGTATTTTGAAGTTGCATGCGTGGTTAGAAACTGTGTTTTCATTGGGAGAGGTTCAGATTTGTGGCAATTCTATGTTAATTATGGGGTTCTATGTATCAATATCGGAAAAGTAAAGGTAACAGATTCGGATTCGCAGGAAGTTCTTCAGATCAAAGTATTTGGGAGCGTGATGTTTTAGGAATATTTAAGAGAGTATTCAGCAGCTTATGGGTCTTAGATAGCGTGGTCTAGTGCTTGGGTCTCGTGTAGTGAGCCTGGGATTGAGAGATTGTGGTACTACGGCAAGAGGGAGAAGTTGGAAATGAATCAGAAGGAAATTTAGATAGATAGAATGTGTTGATAGTAGAGCGAATCAGTATGGTAATGATATGATCAATTCTTTGTATGTGTTCGAGGTAATGGGTTCCTGCAGGTATTTTGCAGCAATGCTCATGGAGTTTGATGGCTTGCTTAGCTTGGTCTAGTTAGAAGGATTCAGTCCTGGCAGTTTAGTCTGTGCAAATGGAATTGGGAGAGAGTTCTTGTTGGGTCGACTAGTGATATTCGGGTTGGTTGGTGGCACAGGGAAATTTTAGAATATCTTTTGTGGAATGACTGGGTACTTGAGTTGTGATATGTCTTCGAATGGTAGAATTTAGGGTCAGGTATGGTGATATGTATGCTACATGGACTTGGAGACCAGAAATTCTCATGTTCAGGATATGTTGGGGTGTAGACCGGGTGTTTCCATATTGTGTTATTCTGGACTATTGCGGTAAGATGGCGTTGTTGGCTATGTCGGAAATACCACGGATTGAGTGACGATGTTCGACGGATTATGTCCTGTTGGGATTTTTATATTTTGAAGACCCAGCGGGTGGTTGGGAAGGATTTGTCTTCCTTATTTGGGCTCTTATGATGAGTGTTCTGTCTTGAGTCGGCTTGGTTGGCTCCGAATGGCATTGTTGAGGGAGGTATTGATTCGACCGTTGTTAAGCTTATCAGTGATAAGGGGAGATCTATGAGTTACATTTCTGTGTTGCGAGATGTTATGATTTGTTGGTTATATGAACATATGGTGCAGTTCCATTGGGGTTTCATAGTGGGAGTCGAGCAAAAAAGTAATTGGGAGTTGCCCAGTGATTGACGTACCGGTTATGTTCTACTAGGTTTGCGTGGCATATGTTAATTTGTTTCACCGTGGGTGTAATGATTTGCTTGGGTTTCAGACATCAAATTGTGCGTGGCTGTCGATTTTGAGCATAGTGACATGAGGTGCTTCATGTGTAACAGTGTTTGGATGGGATCGGGCATTGTAGTGAGGCTACATGGAGATATGACCTTTCGGGGTAGATTCATGTGTCCTATTTCTATGGTGTGAGGCAGGGTCTCAGCATTGTGTTGTGATGGTATTGAGGAGATTGAGGTAAAAACTCTTTCGTTTGGGTCATTTTCATGATTTGAGTATGTTAAGTTGTGCCTTAGGCCTGTATTGATGTGTTATGTCACTAGAGTGTTGTGTCGGATTCGAGGTGATCATTGGGGTCATTAATGAATACGATCGGATTTGATTTCAGCTTGTTGAAAGGATAATATCGAGGTTCGGCTCGAAAATCTGCTGTGGTATTAGCCAAAAGGGAAGTGACTTCATGAATGGCTGACCTGAGAGATGGTTACGGTTTATTGCATGTTTCATTTATCATTAGCAGTACATGGAAGTGTTGGAATAAGACCTTAGGTTGTAAGAGGTTTTCTACCAGTATTCGGGTGTTGTGTGCAGCTGCTGTGTATAGAAGTTATCGTTTCGAGTGTTTGAGTTATGTGGAATATCATATGATTGCAGCTGAGGTTGCAGCTATGGGTTATTACAGCTGGTTTGGACATATTCTGAATATATATGTGAGGTTCTGATCTTGTGTATGATTTCGGAAAGTGAAATGTGGTTCTATGGTTTATGGACTAGATGAGTTGTGAAATTTTAGCTATGTTGTGTTATCGGACCTGTGCGAGATAGGGTGACGTGGGATTTCCACCGGGTATATGCTTGGTAAGGTTATTCGGTTATTGGTGGGCTTCTAGGACAACTTTGGGTACGTTCGAGGACGAACATGTGTTGAAGTGGTGGAGGATGTAATGACCCAACCGGTCGTTTTGAGTTTTGCGCTTTGATCGCCAGTTCTCGGACATGACTTGCCCCGTGTTATTCATTGTGACTGATATAGATCGTTGGTTTTGGTTTTCAGGAAAATTTAGAATGAATTTGAAAGAAACAGTTCGGTTGAAAACTTTGAATTTGAAATTTTTGACCGAGAGTTGACTTATTTGTGTATGAGCTCAGATCGGAGTTTTTATGATTCGGTTAGCTTCAGGGGATGATTTGTGACTTAGGAGTGTGATCGAAATCGATTTTGGAGTTCCGGTGTAGAATTAGGCATGAATTGGCGAAGTTAGTATTTTGGCGAATTCCGGTTGATAGGTGAGATTTTGATCCGAGGGTTGGAATGGAATTCTGAGAGTTTTTGTAGCTTCGTTAGGTGATTTTGGATGTGTGTGCAAAATTTCAAGTCATTCGGAGGTGTTTTGGTCGGGTTTTTGATCAAATGCTTAATTCGGAAGTTTTAGAAGAACTTAGGCTTGAATCTGATGTAATTTGATAGTTTTGGTGTTGTTTGTGGTGTTTTGATGAATGGAGCAAGTTTGAATGATGTTTTAGGATGGGTTGGCACTTTTGGTTGAGGTCCCGGGGGCCTATGGGTGATTTCGGATGGCCATCGGGATGAATTTGGACTTGTGAGATTTCTGAAGATTGCTGATATCTAGTATTTACGCATATGCGGAAAAGGGCCGCAGATGCGAAGCATGGGTTGCAGGTGCGAAAGTTGGCCAATTGGAGAATTTTCGCAGAAGCCGATTAATTTCGTAGGTGCGGTGTTCGCAGTTGCGGACATTGACCGCTGAAACGGTCCACACGCTTTAGAGGAGTTCCGTAAGAGCGGATGTTGACCGCATAAGCGGGGTCCGCAGAAGCGGGACTTGACTGCAAAAGCGGTCCTGGGCCTAATGAAGATCCGCAGAAGCGGAGGTAGAATCGCTGAAGCGGTAGTCGCAAATGCGGTAAGGCAACCACAAATGCAAAAATGATTGTTGAGAGAAGGGTTTTAAAAGTTCATTTTGTTCTGCGAGCTAAGGGTTATTTCCACCATTTTTATCGACCTTCAGAGCTTTTGGGCAGAAATTAAAGGGGTTTCGACTAGGTATGATTGGAGGTGAGTTCTATGACCTAAATACATGATTTAATGGTAAAATTAACATATAAATTTGTGGAAATTCATCAAAAGAAGGTAAAGCTAGGGCTTGGAAATTTGGTATTTCAAAGTGGAATTTGATGGGTCATTTGGGCTCGAATTTGGGAGTTTTTGGTACGTATAGACTCGTGGCGAGATACGGAATCCAGTGGTGTTAATTTTTTTTTTTTTTAAGAAGCGGGCCCAGGGCTTGGGTTTTGTAAATTTCGTGAATTTCGATATTTTTTTAGTCTTTTAAATTGGGTTATGTTCCCTTAGCCTCTTGTAACGTATTCATTGTGGTTTTGGATAGATTCGACGTGCGTGGAGTCCGAATAGAGGGGCAAAGGCGTTGTGAGCTAGAGATTTCGCTGGTTCGAGGTGAGTAATGATTATAAATGATATCCATTGGGTTTGAAACCCAGATTGCACATCGTAGTGTAATATTTAGGTGACTTGCACGCCGAATAGCGAGCGTGGAGTAGAGCACCGTTGGAGATTGTGACTTGGTCCGTTCCATTTGATATTTTACCGCGTATTTGACTGAACTGTTTTGTTTATTATCATGATTTGGGCTTATTGCCATGTTTTGGGCTTAATGCCGATTATTTGAATCTTTCGGGATTTGTTATCACTATTTCCTCACTATTTTGAGACGTTATTTGAACTTAGTCCTAATGCTTATACTGTTTCGCAAACTCAGCCACTTTAATTAAAATTTTGAGGCTTTAATGATATTTCACTGTTGTTTGGGCTGAGAACTATTGTTTTATTGATGCTCGATGGGCTTATGATGTTCTGGACTGAGTGAGGCTTTCAAGCCTTGAGTGTATTGTGAGGAGGCTTTCAGGCCTCGAGTGTATTGTGAGGAGGCTTTCAGGCCTCAAGTACATTGTGAGGAGGCTTTCAGGCCTCGAGTGTATTGTGAGGAGGCTTTCAGGCCTCGAGTATTATGTGAGGAGGCTTTCAGGCCTCGAGTTTGATATGAGAAGGCTTTCAGGCCTTATTTTATATGCCACGAGGTGGATTGATATTGCGCTTGGGCCGTAAGGGGCCCCTCCGGAGTCTGCACACCCCCAGTGAGCGTTGTCGACGATATATGGATCGGGCTGCACGTCGCAGCGAGATATGGATCGGGCTGCACGCCGCAACGAGATATAGATCGGGCTGCACGCCGCATCGGTTACTGTATGATACTGTTCTGAGAGTGATCTGAGAGAGAGAGCCCGAGGGGCTGGGATTGTTTTGAGAGTGAGCCCGAGGGGCTGGTACTGTTTTATGTGCTCATCTTGCATATTTTCTTGCCTTTTTACCTGTTACACTATGATATTGTGCCCGAAGGGCCGATTTTCTGTGATTATCGGCACTAACTGTTTTGAAATCATTTCATAACGGTTGGAAAGATCATTTTAAAAAGAAATTTAAACTGAGTCAAAATATTTCTAAAGATTTCACAGCTTCACTGTTTTCTCAAAGGATTGTACCCTGCCTCCATATAGTATGATGGTTTGCTTTACGTGATTTCTTACTGCTCAGTTAATATTTACCTTTATTACTCACTGAGTTGGAGTACTCACTTTACTCCCTGCACCTCGTGTGCAGTAGCAGGTATTTATTCACCCGGTAGCGGGTATTGGCGGTTTGGAGGCAGAGCTGTAGTAGTTTAGCGAGGTGACTGCCAGCGTTTGCAGCACCGTATCTTTCTATGATATTCATTATTCCTGTTCAGTATATTTCCAGACTTGTAAATGTAATTACATTCTTATAGGTTCTCGTGACTTGTGACACCCCGATTAGGGCTGTGTCAGGTTGTGCTTCCGTTGGTTATATCATTAAATCATTTTAAAACTTTCTATTAATGTTTAATTATTATTGAAAAGACGAGTTGGGTTAGTTGACTGGCCTCGTCTTCACGAGAGGCGCCATCACGACAGTGCGGGGTATGGATCGTGACAACAGTTTGTAACTTACATTCAGTAATATGAATAGAAATAGTAACGTACATTGAATAATTATGGTAGAATTAGTATTGATTTTCCTAATTGTAATAAATTAGTAATAAAAGTGGTAAGAAGTTTTTTTTTTTTTAAAAAAAGCAAAAAAAGGAGAATCAAGATAAATGAGAATCCTTGCATATATGATATGCCACATCAACTTGATTATTCCCACCTTTATATATACTCTAGTTCACGCAAATCCGAAGAAGTTATCACGAACTAGCCACATGCAGGAAAACTTGCACGTGTGATTCTGGCCGGGCTTTTCTGAGGTATCTAATAACCTTACTTCTGCTCTATATATATATATATATATATATATATATATATATATAAAGAGAGAGAGATTAATTTTTTTGTTCCTTTTTAGTTGTTGAGTATAATTTTTAAATATTGTGCAAAAAATTCAATGGAGAGAAACATATTATTTGAGTGGAAATTTAATATTTTTTATTGTTTATTAAATATTTTTTGTTGAACTGTTTATTATTTTATTAATAATTTAGCTAATTCAATAAAGGAAGAATAATTTTCTTTTAAAAAAAAGTCTATCAACATCGCGTTTTGGACTTTTTTTTAATAGTGTAGATAGATTGAATAAAATTTATAAACATGAAGATACTTACAAGAGTAAATTAATTATGAAGACATAAAATATAATTAAAGACATCCGATAATTATGGATAGGAATTCTCGGGAAAAAAATCCCTAAACAAAAAACAAATGAGAGACAAACATCATAACTTTAGTGGACTATATTCAATGTAAAATATAAATACACACAATGTTAATACTTAATCGGATAAATTTGTAGGGGAGACCTAAAGTCATTCCAATAGTAAGGAAGGGGAGACCTAAAGTCATTCAGTCGATGATCTCATGTAGACCTTCTCGAAGTATGGCACCGAATGTTTTCATTCCTTGACCCGGAGTTACCTTCCTCGAATTAGAACTCTAATTATATTTATCATATTAGTCTTTACAATCATATTAGTTTTTACAACAAGTGATTGAATGAAAATATCGCTCTATGATATTCAAATTAACAAAGTCATCCTTACCTAAGAAATAAAGTATAAAATTTTATCTGAAATACTATCAAGAAAAAAAAGTAGAGTATATAAAAATCACGTGATTTAACAATCCAGAATTAAAAATTTACCATAGTGCTATCTCCAAGTACTAATTATGTGACAACTCTCGGGCGACTAATCATGAAATATGTGGGAATACATAATGTAAAATAGACTGTTAAAATATTACAAAATTTAATGGCCGTATAATTTGAAAATTTTAGAAAATTTAGCCGAATTTAAAATTAATTTACCAGTGAAGGACTGTATATCAGTATATGTATTATCTTTACTCGCTGGAGTTTAAAACATGAGCCTTTTTATGAAGCTATTAATGTAGCAGAAATTAAATAAATGTTGAGATTATGTGGTAATATCCCAATAGGAATCAAATGGTTTGAGTGTGAAGAAAAGTTTCAACATTATCGTAATTGCAGAAAAAGGTGATTTAAGGTAATTTCCTTTATAATTTAGGCAAAAGCCACTCGTAAATCTAAAAATAATCCACTAAAACGGGAAGGGAATAGAAAGAACTCTAAACTAAATTACTAATATGACCTTTTGGATCAAAGTCCTAAACATTAGGCTAATAATTATTTGACAATACAGATAACGAAAGATATTAAATTCCTTAGTATTAGGAACTGATACATAGTTCAATAAGGAAAAGTTTAATAGTAAAAAAATTAGGTAATTTTAAATCTTAAATATTTGGAAAATAATTAAAATTTCAATTTTGTCCACTGTAAAAGTTATTCTAAAATATAAAAAAGGCAAAAATATTTTGTTAAGGTGCTTCGTATTTTTTAATATAGTACTGATTGATAGATAACATCTTTACACGACAATGACCTCAAAATATTCTCTGTTTGCCCTTTAAGAATGCAAAACAAATCTCATTGGTTATAAATTGGAGCTGAGGAACCAAAAAGAAGTGAGATGCGACAACCTTCACATCTTTGAGACCATTCTGATTCCCAATAATTTCAGATAGACACTCCTCTTTCATTCTAAGAATGGGATTTGAAAGGGTACGTAATATTCATGCTCAATTTAATTTTTCTGTTGTATTTTCTTTTATACTCAAGTTCTATGACGACCCAACTCACTAGTATTATTTTATGATAAATTTTATTTATTAACCGCATACTCATTCTATCATGTCAAATCATAAAATATATTTTTAATTGAAATTTCTTCTTTTGTGGTTATGAGATAGGAGTTTGACTTAATGGTTGTCTCAACGGATGGTGAAGTCAGCGCACCACCATCACCGCGAAAGAATTTGAGTCTCAATATAGTGGAACATGATGAAAAAGATATTAAAATATCTTCGCAAGATCTGGATAGAATTTTGACTCAATATTTAGAGGCATTGTCCCATCGGAAAGAATATCATTTAGGTAAGTATATATTCAAAGGCTTTTTCTATGGATATAGTCATCAAATTAACTTTTATACACAATTTTAACAAAATAAAATTAAAAGACTAGTAAGCTAAGTCTATATAGATTGTAAGTCTATATAGATTGTAAGGCTAAATCAACAACTATAGCAGTACAGCTGTATGAAGTACGAGATGAGACTATGGATCCTAATTTGGCCTTAATTTGGGTAAGTGCTTACCTAAACATATAGTAATGCAATCGCTAACATTTGTGCTAGATTCGCCCCTTGTCTTATAGCCCGTTTGACTAAGCTTATTTTTGACCAAAAATATTTTTTTTTTTGGCGAAAAACTCTTTTGACCAAAAAATAAGGTGTTTGACCAAGCTTCTCGAAGGAAAAAAATGCTTTTAAGGAGAAACATAAGCAGTTTTGGAGAAGGAGAAAAAAAATGACTTCTCTCCAAAAGCATTTTTTTGAAAAACACTTTTGAGAAAAATACACTTAGAAGAAGTTTGTTAAAGCTTGGCCAAATACTAATTGCTGCTCAGAAGTATTTTTCAGACTAATTAGCCAAACACAAACTGCTTCTCACCAAAAATACTTTTGAGAAAAATACTTTAAAAAATAAAAGCACCTCTCAAAATAAGCTAGTTTTTGCAGCTTGGCCAAACGGGCTATTAAACTCTATCTTCATCATGGTGGACACACAGGAAATTAAATTATTTCATGTTTATTCAACTGTTCCTAGAGTTACTAGAACCCTCATACCAATCATACCTATATGCCTATAATTGAAGGATATTTTCCTTATAGGTTATCCAATTAATGTACGTTACGAGCATCATGCTGCTTTAGCTCCACTTTTGCAATTCCAGTTGAACAACTGTGGAGATCCCTTCACTCAACACCCTAGCGATTTCCATTCAAAAGATTTTGAAGTTGCTGTTTTAGATTGGTTTGCACAACTCTGGGAAATTGAGAAGAATGAATATTGGGGATACATTACCAATGGTGGCACAGAGGGAAATCTTCATGGCCTTTTGATTGGGTAGGTTTTACTTTAATTTCCCCATCTGATATTTATTTCAGTTTTAGCCATTTGAATAAATATTTGTGCAGAAGAGAGCTACATCCCACTGGGATAATATATGCATCCAAGGATTCACATTACTCGGTTTTTAAAGCAGCAAGATTGTACAGAATGGAGCTAGAAACAATCAACACTTTAGTTAATGGAGAGATTGATTATGCACATCTGAGCTCAAAGTTACTTCTCAACAAGAACAAACCAGCCATCATCAATGTCAATATTGGTAATAATATTAATTCTTAGATCCTTTAAAGTGTATGAGTTCTAACTTGCCACTGAATTCAAGTTTATTTTAGTTGCTGGTTGGATCGCAATTAATTATTCATACATACTTCATAGATTTTCAAATATAAATATAGGATTTAAGTAAAATGTATTGACTTCATTCATACTCATACCTATTATTGTAGCTCTGGCCTGATTCTCATATATATGTGGATCGGAGTATTAATACTTTTTTCGTATTTGTAGGAACTACCTTTAAAGGAGCTATTGATGATCTTGATATGATCCTACAAATACTTCAAAAATGTGGTTATTCTAATGATAGGTATTACATCCATTGTGACGCTGCACTATATGGGCTAATTATCCCATTTATCCAACATGTAAGATTAATTTAATCCATTATGTTTTTTAAATAAGAAACTTTCCATCTAGTGAGCAAATAGAACATCATGACCTACTTCTCCATTGTATTCGACAACAGGCGAAAACAATTACCTTCAAGAAGCCAATTGGCAGTGTTTCAATTTCAGGCCACAAATTCTTGGGAAGTCCAATGCCTTGTGGCATTCAGATGACAAGGAAAAGCTACGTTAGTAGTCTGTCAACAAAAATCGAGTATATTGCTTCCACTGATGCTACAATTTCTGGTAGTCGAAATGGCTTTGTAGCAATACTCTTATGGTACAATTTATGCATGAAAGGCCATGCCGGATTGCAACAAGATGCCAAAATGTGCAATGAAAATGCTCGATATTTGAAAGGCCGGCTTCATAAAGCGGGAATTAGCGCTATGCTCAATGAGTTTAGCATTATCGTCGTCTTTGAACGACCCAAAGACCCTAAGTTCACTCGCCAGTGGCAACTGTCTTGCACAAGAGATATGGCACACGTTGTGGTTATGCCAGGCATCACCAGAGAAACGATAGACAATTTCTTCAAGGATTTAATACAGGAGAGGGAAAAATGGTACCAGGTTGGAACAACTGTGCCTCCTTGCCTAGAAGATGATATTGGTTCTCAAAATTGTCTTTGCTGCTATCAGAAGATGCCTCATTGAGTTCCTTAGAAAACAAGACTTGGAACGGTCTTGCATATGGAGTATGCTTTTATGCTGAGGTGGCTCAATAATATTGGTGATCAAATGCCAAACTTTTAATAAATTGAAGACCTTAAATTTATTTATTTTTAATCTTTTCGAGAAAAAAGGTTGGTCTTCCTCCAGGATAGGGGTAAGGTCTGCATGCACACTACCCTCTCCAGACTCCATTAATGTAATTTTACTGGGTGTTGTTGTTGCTGCTGCTTGTTCAACTAAAATGGGACTTGTTAATGTGTAGAACACTCTCCCATATTGTCTGATTAATTTTTTGTTGTTTGTTAAAATTTTATCAAGAGCACCTCTTAAGAAAATATAAGAGTTCCAATTCTCTTCTAGTCTTCTTTTTGAGTTTTGAGTTTTGTGTTAATCTCATTGATATTTTCTGGTTAACTTATTTGAATTCGAATATACAACAAAGGATAATATTTATTTCTGAAAGAAAAATTGTGAAACAATAACAAATATATATATATATATATATATATATATATATATATATATATATATATATATATATATATATATATATTTTCTNTATGGAAGTTGATAACTTAGTAACTGATTTTTTGTTAAAAAATATTCTTTTATGTGAGAGAGTTTGGCATTTCAAATTACCTTCTCCTTTTTAGTAGGATGGAGGGACGGGCAACTATCTTTTTTTTTGTGTGTGGAAAAGATAGACATATTATAACTACTTAAACTTGTACAAAGTTTGTGGGATGCAAAACTTGCATTAGATTACAA
This sequence comes from Nicotiana glauca, assembly GCA_026770625.1. NCBI lineage: Eukaryota > Viridiplantae > Streptophyta > Magnoliopsida > Solanales > Solanaceae > Nicotiana > Nicotiana glauca. The sequence goes on from MU695595.1 coordinate 168,084, forward strand.
CTACGACTAGGGCTATGAGTAACTACATTACCATTACTACTACTAACAATCCTACTACAGCTACTACTATTAGCAAACATAGTACTAGATTTACATAGTCTTCTGCATAGTAATCCCGCTCGATCCTGCTGGTAAGCCAGTACGATAAAAGGAGGAAGACTTGAAAACAGTACACATCTTGCCTCCACATTAGTTGCCCCAAACTTAGCTGGACAATCTGCAACACAATTTAGCTCCCTGAAAATGCTTTGCCCTATCGGATCATCTAGATGATGCAGTAATAACCTGAACATGACAATGAATTTCTTGTGTGGATGTAGCCACCTGCTCCACATTTACCAGAGCTGCATTCTATAGGATGACAATCCTCCCAGACTGTCCCACAGCAGCTACTTCGATCATTCCTGTAAACTCAAAATCATCCTTCAAAATCTGATGAGAAGTGCAATGTGTTTCCAAGAGGACCACCAAAGTAGGTCTATTGTAATCTAACAGTGACCAAAAATTTCTACGAAACTCCACAGACTGAGCACCTCGATAGTTCCAAATGATAAAATTCATATGTGATGGTTGAAATTCACCTTGTCCATTACTAAGCTCTCCTGGACGAAGACTGAAAGTTGGGAGAAATAACATTGCATATTTCCCCACTAGTGGATTTGTTGTAGGACTCAAACGAAAGGAGGTGGCAATCAGATTTTGCGGGCACCTTATGTAAATCTTTTTTTCGAACTCCTCCTTCAAGACATAAAATTTTATTCCATCCAAGAAAGCATGCACTGACCTTGTCTCTCTGTTGTAGACGATTGTTGTGTCTAACTCTGCCTGGAAATTTTCCTCATGTTCTTCCTGCACTCTTGGTGCTGTGGATATAGGGGAGAAGGAGGAGGTGTTGTTGTTAGGGGAGAGGCTGCTGGTCTCAGTAGAGGTGTATGTGGTTGAGGGTCCCAATATGGTTGGATCCAAGGGGTGTTTGGAGTGGGAGGTGGGTAGAATGGCATGTGAATAATACTGGGATGAAGGTGAGTTGGGTTCCATACTGGAGAGGGTAAGGTCAGTGGTTGTTATGGTGCAAGATGGGGGGCTTGCATCATTGACCAATGGTAACGAGAGTAAAGCTCTACCCCTAGTTGCATCCCCTACGTTACAGTTTGAGCCAAGTCTCGTGGATGGTTGATCAACACTGTCACTTCCTGTTGATTCAACTCCAAGGTGAATGTCAAGGCATGATTGTGTAATCCTGCTTCCAACCAAGATGCTAGTATTGTTGGTGCATGAGGAGTTTGTACTGTGTAAATTATCGTGTTTGGTTCCATTATCAGGTGAGGAGGCAGTTGCTCTTAGGAGTTGGGGTTGGGACGTAACTGTTGAGTGGACTGCCTGGAATGAGCTCTTGGCCGGCAAAGGTGGCTGAGAAAATTGAATGGAAACATGGTCTGGTGTGAATGAAAGTGGTAGTAGAGGGGTCAAAGAAGTAGGGATTATATGGGAGGTTGGTAGTGGGGCTGCAACAACACTAATGGAGAAAGAAGGCGGTTGACTAGATTAACAAGAAGGTGGTGTCTTGGACTGGATAATGGAGTCGATATTGAGAGAGGCAGATTCATCATGATGTTTTTGCATGGAAACAGTAATTGGACAAGATAGAGCCATTTCGACGTCGAAAGGAGGAGATGTATAATTAGTTATAGGAGTATTTGGTAATTCTTGCATAGACACAGAAGAGGCGGTTGGGTATTGCATGTGGGAGTGTCCCTCGTGGCTGCATGCACGGTTACTGAGAGGGCTTGGTAGTGTAGGAGAAGTAGGGTTTGAATGGGTTTGTTGTTGGACCATAGGCTTAGACACTTGAGTAGTCTCTGAAACTTGTACTTGTTTATTAAAATTATGGGAGTCTAAAGTTAAACTAATATTATTGTACTTATTATCCTTACCTAAGGTATTAAACTTATTATTAATAGTAACATGATTAGCTGAGGTATGTAATTTGAACTAGGAAGTGTAGACTTAGCATCTTGTGATAAGTTTACGATAGTGAATGATATGTGATTAGGGTTAAGTTTACCATACTTACCTGACTGATTAGTTGGTTCCACTGCATGAACCACTTGATCATGGTATGAAGATCTTTTCACAGGAGATTTCTTCGCAAATTGCACAAGCTTCCATTCTCTACTTTCTTGCTGAGATGTGGAAGAGTTCGAATTGATGACCTCCATATGGTGATCCTTTGAGGATCCTGCTGGGGTAGGCTCAACATCAACAAAGTGAGGGCAAATCTTCTGATTATGACCCATACGACCACACTTTATACAAAGCAAGTTTAATCCCTCATAGAGTATAATTTGTTTGTGATTACCAATATATAAGTGAGTCCTTAGGGGTTGATCAAGTAGTACTTCAACACATAGACGAGCATATTGGTCCCTTGTAGTGGAGGCAGTGCAATTATCCACAGATAAGAGTTTGCCAATTTTTTTCCCTAACTTATGGAGGATGCCATAAACATAATACTCCGTAGGTAATTCAGGCAATTGTAACCAAATAGCAAAAGTTGTAAACTTTGCCTCAGATGCGCGAAACTTAGGTTCCCATTGGCGTACGGAGAGAAAATAATTAAGAACAAACCAAGGACCCCCTGTAATGCATGGACTTTATTTTCCTCCTTTTGGAATTTTAACAGAAAAAAATCTAATCCTAAGTCAATCAGAGGGATATTCTCAGCGGGCTTCTATAACGCATATATGTTTTTGGCGAAGGATTTTATGCTCGACCTTGCGTCTAAATACTTTGATAATAACTGCATGATGCCATGGCTGATAAAGTCGAGCTTTATCATCCACTGACAAAGGTATAAATATATCAGGGTCAGTAGGAGCATCCAGTTCGTCCAAAGTCTCCAATGGAGGGAAAGATGGTGAGGAAACCATAATTGATGCTCCATCCACAGTATTGGATTGAAAGGATTGTAGGTAAGATTTTGGTAGAGAAGGTGAATGTAAAGATGGTTCCTTCATATCTATATGCATACGTATTTGTCCTACATGTCTAAGAAGGGGGCCTTTAGGTGGTGTTGACATAGGTATTGGTGGTAGTCGATCAGGTGGTTTAGGTGGAATTGGTGGAATAGCGGTGGATGAGTTAAACGTAGAAGAGAGCATTTTTTTGAGCAATTTTTTTATGCTTATCCTTTGTTATACTATTTGGGCAACTATCTATTGAATATTGGATCCTGTGCTAGTGGTTAGAGGTGATTTCTCAAGTATATGAAAACTTTCTCTTTTTCGGTAAAAAGACGTCTATATCTATTCTCTGTTTTAAAAAATAGAATTGGGACTCGCCACGGGGTGGAGCACTCGTAAAAAGCCCCTGGGCTTATGTGTGGGGCTTAGTTCCATGAGACATACGCCTCGGCCATTGGGGCTTACGCCCCGGACACGCCCAGCGTACTGGGCTCGCCTAATAAAACTTTATGCAATTGTATGTAACTAACCTTATAAATCTTTAAATTTTCTTCATAAATCGTTGACTACTCAAAATTACTTTTTTCCTAAGTATAAACTATTATGTTGGAGTTTTGTCCTAATTAAAATAAAAATTATTGCACGTTATCCAGTAAGACTACTATGATAGTTAATTTTAAATAAATCTTTCATTTAAAAAGTATTTATTTATTAACTATTGTTATGTCTTTACTATATAATAGTCCATATTTTTTTTATAATTATTTGTCTAATTATTATTTTTTCACGTTTGCGAGATACAATACTTATTAATTTAATAGCTCAGTATTAGCTAGTAATTATGTACAAATAATTAGTTATCATGGTATTGTATGGTGAACCATGTGTCACTTTATTAACTTGTTGAAACTTAAAGATGAATGATGCTTGAGAATCATATTTAAATTATGAATTACATTTTTATAAAAATTCTCTTTCAAATAGAAAGCATATTAAATAAAAGAAATATTTTAAGAAAAATATCAAATTATAATATCGAAATTCTTTCAAAATTCATTACTCCTTAAGAGATACATATAAGATTTCGTATAGAATATATTACTTTTGATGTTTTAGTTGTAACAACATTGCAACTATTTGTTATCATATATGTCATAATTTTCGTATTATTAATAGTTGAATTATAATTTATTAATATTTTAAATATATTATTTGTTATAATTATGTGATTTTAATGTACTTTTTAGAATTATTTTTTCATTTTATACTATCTTAAAAATTCATGAAATTAGTAAAATTTAAAGATCTATGAGATTTACGCCCCATGTCTCAGTGCTTACGCCTCGCCTCGTCAGAGATAAAATGTCTCGTCTCACGTCCCCGCCTTTTAAAATATTGATATCTATTTATATTTATATATCTATCTATATCGATATTATTAATAAAAAATAAAATATTTTATGCTAAATATCGAATGAAAAAATATATTTGAAATATTGATCGATTTTTATACCCCTAGTTATTTATATTAATGTTCACAAAAAGTCATATTAAAGGGATAAAATTAGAAATACTACACAATAGAATAAAGAGTTGTAAGAGAAAAAAGGATATGGCCGTAAATGAAGTAGAAAATGATACGAATTTGCATTGGATTCTTATCCCAATGAAAGTTCCAACGGTATGTCCTACCTATTCTTGAAGTTCAAAATTATACCAATTTCATATGAATAGGAAAGCTACCTAGCACTAGTATATGAAGGGGCCGGTTTGCTGGTTATACAACTTCGAAATCATTTACTTTCTCATCTCTCTATAACAACATCTTTGTTGTGACAATTCAAAAGGTCATCACCAGATTTCTCTTTTATTCCGTGCTTCAGAGGCCTTGAAAATCTCACCTTTAGTTGCCTCGATTTACATGCGTAGTCCGGGCGCATAGTCGGAAAGATTATATCTTAAATTCTGTGAAAAATTTTAAAATGTAGCTTTAAAATGATTAAAGTTGACTTCGGTCAACATTTTTGGTAAACGGACCCGTACCCATAATTTGACGGTCCCGGAGGGTCCGTAGAAAAATATGAGAGTCGGGCATGTGCCCGGAGTTAAAATCCGAGGTCTACAGCCCGAGAAAAGAATTTTTCTGCCAAATTATTTTTCTGAAATTATTAAGGAAAATGGAAATAAAAATTGATTAAAAGACTATGGTATCGGGCTCGTATTTTGGTTCCAACGCCCGGTACAATTCTTAAATATGTGTTAAGCGCTTTCTGTTCGACGTGTTCCGGACCTAAATATCTAAAATTTGAAGTTTATGAAATTTGATGAAAAAGTGATGATTTTGAGATTTGATTCCTCGTTTTTTATGTTATTTTGGCGATTTGATCGCACAGTTAAGTTCGTAGGATGTTGTTGAGTTAGTGTGTGTGGTTAGTTAGGCGCCCCGAGGGCTCGGGAGTGTTTTCGGAGGTGTTCGGGGTGGTTTTGGACTTAGAATGATATCAGATTTTCTGCAATTTTTGCACAGGCATTCCTTTCTTCGCGATCGCGTCCTTCAGCACGCGTTCGCGATGCTTCATAGGTTCAATTCTTCCCGATCGCATCACCACTCACACGATCACATAAGCCAATTTCAGGGCCCCCAGTAATTCCTTCATCGCGTTCACGAACTCGTCCTCGCGTTCACATAGTATTGGCTCACCCTTCATCGCGTTCGCGTAGAGTAAACCCAGGACCCCATGCTTTTTCCTTCTACACGTTCACGTTCCTTCCCATGCGATCGTGATGCATACCCAGCTTAGCCTTCGCGAACGCGGACCCTTTCCCGCGAATGCGAAGGGCATTTCCGCCCAGTGATTTAAAGTTCAAAACAGAACCATTACAGGATTATTCCCATTCTTCCATAAAACTTATCTTCTCCAAGCTCTAGGGGCGATATTTAGAGCTCTTCTTCACCAAAGTCTTTGGGTAAGTGATTTCCCACCTAATTCCTTCACCCCTCATCATTAATTACTGAATTTTTAGACCTAAATCATGAAATCAAAGTAGAAATTAAGGGTTTTGGGTAGAGCTAGGGTTTTGAGAATTTTGGGTGATTCAACCTCAATTTGGGGTCAAATCTTAAAACAAATTGCATATTTGAACTCGTAGGGTTATGGGTGATTGGGTTTTGGTCCGAGCCTCGTGTTTGGACCATGTGGGCCCGGTGTCGAATTTTGATATTTTTGGAAGAATGCTAGGAAATTTATATGTAGGCTATGAGATATTGCCATTGAGTTTTTAATGATATTATTGAATTAATTATGCCTAGATATCATTGTTTCGGAGTCGGATTGTAGAGGAAAGGCGGTATTTGAGGATTGATTGCTATTCTTTGGACGGAGGTAAGTGTTTGATCTAACTTTTGCTTGAGGGAATATGATTAGGGTGTTGTTTGCTAATTGCTAAATGTTAAGTATGGTATATAGGCATGGTGACGAGTGTCTATACACCGGTGTCTAGCATGACCGTGGGTCCTTGTTTGTACTTATTCTGATATTGTTGTGACTCTTTCATGTTAATTGATAAATCCTATGTAATGTGAAGAGTAGGAAAATTAATTGTGAATTGTAAATCCTTTGGAGAGTTGGCTCGAACAATAAAAAGACTATTGGGTAAGAAATGAAGGAAATAAAACAAATATGATTAATCCCTTGCCGGGATGGTTTGAGTGTACTGATTATGTCCCTTCCTGGGATGTGAAGGTTATTGTGGTTGCTCCCTTTCCGAGATTTAGTTGTTTAATTGTGTAATTCCTTTGCTGGGACATTTCTTATTATTTGTCTATCCCCTCGCCCCGTTTGGTTGTGATTACTGTTTAGGTGAGGAAGAGTGATAATGCACGAAGGGTCATTACGTGCCATGCTTTGATTATATTTTTACGAACGATTATTTTGTGCCATGTTTTGATTATATTTGCACGAAGGGTCATTCTGTGCCATATTTTGATTATTTATGCACGAAGGGACATTCCGTGCTCTGATTTGATTATAATTACACGAAGGATTATTCCATGCCATGATATGAGAGTTATGTGAGGGAAAGCACGAAGGGTGATGCCATGCACTTTATTTGATTGCTTTTAGTGAGAATGAGAGTAAAAGCACGAAGGTTGATGTCGTGCAACTGTTGATTTTCCTGCTCTCATTAATTATTGTTATTGCCCTGTTTCTTACTTAAATTGTTGACTTTATATCCGGACTGTACTCCCCCATGGTATGCTCCCCTCCCTCTTAACTGTTTAATTTTTGTATTCTTTCCTTTTATTGCATATATATATATATATATTGAACTGCACAGGTTGATTTGGTAGTCCTGTCTAGCCTCGTCACTACTTCACTGGGGTTAGGCCAGGCACTTACTAGCACATGGGGTCGGTTGTGCTGATGCTACACTTCTGTGCTCTTTTGCACAGATCACGGTACCGGAGCAGCTTTTGGACTACAACATTAGTATATTGATCGGGAGCTGACTTCAGTCCAGGGACTTACGAGGTAGCCTAGCTGGCGTTCGCAGGCCGGAGTCCCTTTCTATGCTTTCAGTTAGTTTTCATTGTACCGAGACAGACATTTATGTATTTCTATTCAGACTTGTTTGTAGCACTCTTTAGTAGTCCGTGAGATAGCGACACCAGTCTTGGGTAGAGAAACATTAAACTTCCGCATTTTTGGTTTTCAGTTATCTATGTTTTAAAGACTTCCGCTTTTATTTAAATGACTCGCTATTATTACTATTGTTGGGTTGTTATTGGAAAATGTTTAAATGCTTGGCTTGCCTAGCTCCTACAGTAGGCGCCATCACGATTCTCGATAGTGGGAAATTCGGATCGTAACAAGTTGGTATCAGAGCTCTAGGTTACATAGGTCTCGCTACTCACGGACAAACTTGGTAGAGTCTGAGGGATCGGTACAGAGACGTCTTTATTTATCCACGAGGCTACGGAGTTAAGAAAAGTTTCACTTTTGTTCTTTCTTGTTGTGCGATTCTGTTTCTCAAATACTGATTGTCTTTCTACTCTGTTCTTTCGTAGATGACGAGAACACGTGCTTCCTCTTGTACCGCGCAGCAGCTCCTGTGAGGGGCAGAGGCCGGGGCCATTATAGAGGTCGAGGTAGGGGCAGAGCTCAGCCCCGGGCAGCAGTCCCAGAGGTGGAGCCTTATATTGACTATGATGAGGAGGTTCCAGCCCCAACAGCTCCAGTGGACCCAGCTCAGGTCCCAGGAGGGGTCATGGTCACCCTAGATCTTCAGGACACCTTAGTCAGATTGACAGGGTTTATGGAGAGTGTCACTAGAGCGGGTTTACTTCCAGTAGCACCAGCCACTTCTCAGGCTAGATGAGGAGTTCAGACTCCTACTACACGTACTCCGGAGCAGGTAGTTCTCTAGGCTCATGTCCCAGTGGTTCAGCCAGTTGTGGCAGCTCAGCTAGGTATTGCGGCCCATACCGATGATGGAGCGACGATGTCTTCGGATGCCTTATGGGGACTTGATAGGTTCTCCAAGCTCTTCACCACCACATTCAGCGGTGCTTCATCAGAGGATCCACATGATTTCTTATTCAGCTGCCATGAGATCCTTAGGACTATGGGTATTGTGGAGACCAATGGGGTCGACTTCGCCACCTTTCGGCTTGCAGGATCCTCCTAGACTTGGTGGAGGGACTATTTTTTATCCAGACCAGTAGGGTCGCCAACATTGACATGGGATCAGTTCGCAGAGTTATTTTTGGAGAAGTTTCTCCCAGTCACTCAGCGGTAGGAACTTCGCAGGCAGTTCGAGTGCCTCCAGCAGGGCTCCACGATAGTCACACAGTATGAGATGCGGTTCATTGATTTGGCACGCCATACTATTGTTATACTCCCCACAGAGAGAGAGAGGGTGCAGAGGTTTATTGATGGATTAATTTAGCCGATCCATCTCCAGATGGCTGTGGGAGCTGGTAGTCAGATTTCCTTTCAGGAGGAGGCCAATGCGGCCGGTACAGTTGAGATGGCCCTTGCACAAGGAGGTGGTCATGTGTCAGATAAGAGGTATCGTCATTCTTGTAGGTTCAGTAGTACCTCTTCTGGAGGTAGGGATTCTTATGGTAGAGGTCATTCACCGAGGCCCTTTTAGTCAGCGCTCCAGGTTTCTCATGGTACTCCAGGCGGTAGTGGTTCTCAGCAGCATTATTCTGATCAGCAGCCCATCAGTACACCGCCTCTTTAGAGTTTTCGGGGAGGACATTCAGGTCGACAAGGCCAGCAATCTCAGCAGCCGAGGGGTTGTTATGGTTGTGGTGACCCCGGTCACATTGTCATATTTTTCCCTCGAGCCTTGGGTAGCTCTCAGCAGCAGGGTCCTCGCCCCATGATTCAGGCACTAGGTGATCCACAGCTTGCCTAGCCAGCTAGAGGTGGGGGTAGGGATCATAGAGGTAGAGGTAGAGACCGTAGAGGTAGAGCTCGGACCGACAGAGGTATGGGTCAGACAGTAGCCGATCGTCCTAGGGACATGGTTCAAGGAGGTGGGGCCCAACCTCGGTGTTATGCTTTGCCAGCCAGGCTAGAGGCTGAGTCGTCAGATGCTGTTATTACATGTACTATTCTGGTTTGTGATAGGGATGTTTTAGTGCTATTTCACCCTGGGTCTACGTATTCATATGTGTCGTCTTTTTTTGGCACCCCACATGGCTATGCCTAGTGATGCTTTGGGTATCCCTATTTATGTATCTACACCAGTGGGTGATTCTATAGTGCTTGACCGAGTTCATCGTTACTGTGTGGTAGTGTTTGAGGGTCTTGAGACCCGTGTTGATTTATTACTTTTAGACATGGTGGATTTCAACGTTATATTAGGGATGGATTGGTTATCCCCATATCATGCTATCTTGGATTGTCACGCCAAGACCGTGACCTTGGCTTTGCCAGATTTTCCCCGATTGGAGTGGAGAGGGACCCCAGGTCATGCCACCCGTAGTGTTATTTCATATGTAAAGGCTCGACGCATGGTCGAGAAGGAGTGTTTAGCTTATCTAGTGTATGTTCGCAATTCCAGCACAAAGGTTCCTTCTATTGACTCTGTTCGTATTGTTCGGGAGTTCCCCGAGGTTTTTCCTTCAGACCTGCCGAGTATGCCGCCCGATAGGGATATTGATTTTTGTATTGATCTGGCCCCAGGCACGCAACCCATTTCTATTCTGCCGTATCACATGGCCCCGCCAGAGTTGAAGGAGTTAAAGTACCAGTTGCAAGATTTGCTAGAGAATGGTTTTATCAGGCCTAGTATTTCTCCTTAGGATGTGCCAGTGTTATTTGTGAAGAAAAAGGATGGATCGATGAGGATGTGCATTGATTACCGGCAATTGAACAAGGTGACGATAAAGAACAAGTATCCACTACTGAGGATTGATGATTTGTTTGACCAGCTTCAAGGTGCAAAGGTGTTTTCAAAGATAGACTTGAGATCTGGCTACCAGCAACCGAGGATTAGGGCGTTTGATGCCCCTAAGACAGCATTCCGCACGCGGTACGGGCATTATGAGTTTTTGGTCATGTCATTTGGGTTGACCAATGCCCCAGCAGCATTTATGGAGTTGATGAACCAAGTGTTCAGACCCTACTTGGACTTGTTCGTGATAGTTTTTATTGATGATATTCCGGTGTACTCTTGCAGCCAGGAGGAGCACGAGCAGCACCTTAGAGTGGTTCTTCAGACTCTGAAGGATAGTCAGTTGTATGCTAAGTTCTCGAAGTACGAGTTCTGGTTGAGTTCAATTGCATTTCTTGGTCATGTCGTATCAGCAGAGGGTATTCCGGTGGACTCGAAGAAGATTGAGGCAGTCAAGAACTGGCCTCGACCAGCATCAACTACTGAGATTCGGAGTTTCTTGGGGTTAGCAGGTTATTACCGCCGGTTCGTGGAGGGATTTTCATCCATAGCAGCCCCGATGAACAGATTGACCTATAAGGGTGCCTAGTTCAGATGGTCAGATGAGTGTGAGGAGAGCTTTCAGAATCTCAAGACAGCTCTGACTATGGCACCGATATTAGTTTTGTCCACAGGCTCAGGAACTTATACAATTTATTGTGATCCTTCCTGTATTTGGCTTGGTGCGGTAATGATGCAGGATGGCAGAGTCATTGCTTATGCTTTGAGGCAATTGAAGATCCACGAGAAGAATTATCCGGTCCATGATCTAGAGTTGGCAGCCATTGTTCATGCTTTGAAGATTTGGAGGCATTACTTATATGGTGTGACGTGTGAGGTGTACACTGATCACAAGAGTCTACAATACTTGTTCAAGCAGAAGGAGTTGAACTTGAGGCAGCGGAGGTGGTTGAAGCTATTGAAGGATTATGATATTACTATTTTGTACCACCCGGGGAGAGTCAATGTGGTGGCCGATGCATTGAGTAGGAAGTCCGCCAGCATGGGTAGTCTTGCTTATGTTCCGGTCAGCCAGAGACCGCTTGCTTTGGATATTCAGGCCTTGGCCAATCGGTTTGTGAGGTTGGACATTTATGAGCCTAGTAGAGTGTTAGCTTGCACGGTTGTTCATTCTTCATTATCAGAGTGTATCCGTGATCGGCAGTTTGATGATCCCCATTTGTATGTCTTGAGAGACACGGTGCAACATGGAGGTTCCATGAAGGTGACCTTAGATGATGATGGTGTTTTGAGGTTGCAAGGGCGAGTTTGTGTGCCTAATGTCGATGAGATTCGAGAGTTGATCTTAACGGAGGCCCATAGTTCTCGGTATTCTATTCACTCGGGCGCTGCGAAGATGTACCAGGATTAGCGGCAGCATTATTGGTGGCGTAGGATGAGGAAAGAGATTGTTGCATATGTGGCTCAGTGTTTGAACTGTCAGCAGGTCAAGTATGAACATCAAAGGCCTGATGGTTTGTTTCAGAGGATTGATCTTCCTGAGTGGAAGTGGGAGCGGATTACCATGGATTTCGTTACTGGACTTCCGATGACTCGGAAGAAGTTTGATGATATTTGGGTCATTGTTGATAGGCTGACCAAGTAAGCACATTTTATTCCGGTTGTAGCCACTTATTCATCGTAGAGATTGGTTGAGATCTACATCTGAGAAATTGTTCGCCTTCATGGGGTGCCGACATCGATCATTTCGGACAGGGTTACGCAGTTTACCTCGCGCTTCTGGAGAGCAGTTCAGCAGAAGTTGGGCACCCAGGTTCAGTTGAGCACATCGTTCCACGCTCAGACGGACGGCCAGTCCAAGAGGACTATTCAGATATTAGAGGATATGCTCCGAGCCTATGTCATTAATTTTGGAGGCTCGTGGGACCAGTTCTTGAGCCGAGAGAGGCTCGTTTATTGGGTACAGATTTAGTTCAGGAGGCCTAGGATAAGGTCAAGATCATTCAGGATAGGCTTCGTTTGGCTAAGTCACGGCAAAAGAGTTATGTAGATCGTAAGGTTCGAGATGTAGCTTTCATGGTTGGTGAGCGGGTCTTGCTTCGAGTGTCGCCTATGAAGGGCGTGATGAGATTTGGGAAGAAGGTCAAGCTTAGCCCTAGGTTCATTGGCCCATTTGAGATTCTCGATCGTGTGGGAGAGGTGGCTTACAGACTTGCCTTTCCACCCAGCTTGTCAGCCGTACATCCAGTATTTTATGTGTCCATGCTTCGGAGGTATCACGACGATCCAGCCCACATGTTAGATTTCAGCACTATCCAGTTGGACAAGGATCTGTCTTAAGAGGAGGGGCCGGAAGCTATCCTAGACTGGCAGGTTCGACAGTTGAGGTCGAAGAGTTTTCCTTCAGTGCGTGTCTAATGGAGAGGTCAGCTTCCTGAGGCATCGACTTGGGAGTATGAGTCTGATATGCAGAGCCGGTATCCTCATCTATTTCCCGACTCAGGTGCTTCTTTCTTTTGTCCATTCGAGGATGAACAATTATTTTAGAGGTGGAGAATGTGACGACCCAAAGGGTCATCACCGGATTTCTCTCTTATTATGTGCTTCCGAGGCCTTAAAAGCCTCAACTTTAGTTGCCTCGATTTGCATGCGTAGTCCGGGTGCATAGCCGGAAAGATTATATGTTAAATTTTGTGAAAAACTTCAAAATGTAGCTTTAAAATGATTAAAGTTGACTTCGGTCAATATTTTTGGTAAACGGACCCGGAGCCGTGATTTGACGGTCCCGGAGGGTTTGTAGAAAAATATAGGACTCAGGCATGAGCCCGGAGTCGAAATCCGAGGTCTAGAGCCCGAGAAAAGAATTTTTCTATGAAATTATTTTTCTAAAATTATTAAGGAAAATGATAATGAAAATTGATTAAAAGACTGCGGTATTAGGCTCGTATTTCAGTTTCGATGCCCGGTACAAGTCTTAAATACGTTTTAAGTGCTTTCTGTAAAGTTTAATCGAAATCGGACATCGTTTGACGTGTTTCAGACCTAAATATCTAAAATTTGAAGTTTATGAAGTTTGATGAAAAAGTGATGATTTTGAGGTTTGATTCCTCGTTTTTATGTTATTTTGTCGATTTGATCGCACGGTTAAGTTCGTAGGATGTTGTTGAGTTAGTGTGTGTGGTTGGTTAGAAGCTCCGAGGGCTCGGGTGTGTTTTCGAAGGTGTTCGGGGTGGTTTTTGACTTAGGATGATATCATATTTTCTGCAATTTTTGCACTGGCATTCCCTTCTTCGTGATGGCGTCCTTCAACACGCGTTCGCGATGCTTCACAGGTTCCCTTCTTCGCGATCGCATCATCAATCATGCGATCGCGTAAGCCAATTTTAGGAGTAATTCATTAATCGCGTTCGCAAACTCGTCCTCGCATTCGCATAGTATTGTATCACCCTTCATTGCGTTTGTGTATGTACCTACGCATTCGCGTAGAGTAAACCCAGGACCCAGCCTTTTTCCTTCTATGCGTTCGCGTTCTTTCCTACGCGATCGCGATGCATACCCTGCTTAGCCTTCGTGAACGCGGCCCCTTTCACACGAACGCGAAGAGCATTTTCGCCCAGTGATTTTTAAAGTTCAAAACAGAACCATTACGGGATTATTCCCATTCTTTCATAAAATTTGTCTTCTCCAAGCTCTAGGGGCGATTTTTGGAGCTCTTCTTCACCAAAGTGTTTGGCTAAGTAATTTCCCACCTAATTCCTTCACTCCTCTTCATTAATTACTAATTTCCTAGACCTAAATCATGAAATCAAAGTAGAAATTAAGGGTTTTGGATAGAGCTAAGGTTTTGAGAATTTTGGGTGATTCAGCCTCAATTTGGGGTCGAATCTTAAAACAAATTGCATATTTGAACTCGTGGGGTTTTGGGTGATTGGGTTTTGGTCCGAGCCTCGTGTTTAGACCATGTGGGCCAGGTGTAGAATTTTGGTATTTTTGGAAGAATGCTAGGGAATTCATATATAGGCTATGGGATGTTGCCATTGAGTCTTTATTGATATTATTGAATTAATTATGCCTAGATATCATTGTTTCGGAGTCGGATTGTAGAGGAAAGGCGGTATTTGAGGATTGATTGCTATTCTTTGGACGGAGGTAAGTGTTTGATCTAACTTTGGCTTGAGAGAATATGATTAGGGTATTGTTTGATAATTGCTAAATGTTGAGTACGGTGTATAGGCATGGTGACGAGTGTCTATACACCGGTGTCTAGCATGACCGTGGGTCCTTGTTTGTACTTATTCTTATATTGTTGGGACTCCTTCATGTTAATTGATAAATCCTATATAATGTGAAGAGTATGAGAATTGATTGTGAATTGTAAATCCTTTGGAGCACTAGCTCGAACAGTAAAAAGGCTATTGGGTAAGAAATGAAGGAAATAGAAGAAATATGATTAATCCCTTGCTGGGATGGTTTGAGTATATTGATTATCTCCCTTGCCGGGATGTGAAGGTTATTGTGGTTGCTCCCTTACCGGAATTTAGCTGTTTAATTGTGTAATTCCCTTGCCGGGACATTTCTTATTATTTGTTTATCCCCTCGCCCCGTTTGGTTGTGATTACCGTTTGGGTGAGGAAGAGTGATAATGCACGAAGGGTCATTACGTGCCATGTTTTGATTATATTTGCACGAAGGGTCATTTCGTACCATATTTTGATTACATTTGCACGAAGGGTCATTTCGTGCCATGTTTTGAATATTTATGCACGAATGGACATTCTGTGCTCTGATTTGATTATAATTGCACGAAGGATCATTCCGTGCCATGATATGAGAGTTATGTGAGGGAAAGCACGAAGTGTGATGTCGTGCACTTTATTTGATTGCTTTTGGTGAGAATGAGAGTAAAAACACGAAGGTTTATGCCGTGCAACTGTTGATTTTACTGCTCTCATTAATTATTGTTATTGCCCTGTTTCTTACTTAAATTGTTGACTTTATATCCGGACTGTACTCCCCCATAGTATGCTCCCCTCCCTCTTAACTGTTTAATTTCTGTGTTCTTTTCTTTTATTGCATATATATATATATATACACACACACATATATATTGAACTGCACATGTTGATTTGGTAGTCCTGTCTAGCCTCATCACTACTTCGCCGGGGTTAGGCCAGGCACTTACCAGCACATGAGGTCGGTTGTGCTGATACTACACTTCTGTGCTCTTTTGAACAGATCACGGTACCGGAGTAGTTTTTGGACCACAGCAGTAGTATATTGATCGGGAGCTGACTTCAGTCCAGGGACTTACGAGGTAGCCTAGCTGGCGTTCGCAGGCCGGAGTCCCTTTCTATGCTTTCAGTTTTTTTTTCATTGTGCCGAGACAGCCATTTATGTATTTCTATTCAGACTTGTTTGTAAAACTCTTTAGTAGTTCGTGA
The DNA here is from genome assembly GCA_026770625.1 of Nicotiana glauca. NCBI lineage: Eukaryota > Viridiplantae > Streptophyta > Magnoliopsida > Solanales > Solanaceae > Nicotiana > Nicotiana glauca. The sequence continues at coordinate 183,898 of MU695595.1, forward strand.
GATAGCGACACCAGTCTTGGGTAGAGAAATATTAAACTTCCGCATTTTTGGTTTTAAGTTATCTATGTTTTAAAGACCTCCGTTTTTATTTAAATGACTCGTTATTATTATTATTATTGTTGGGTTTTTATCAGAAAATGTTTAAATGCTTGGCTTGCCTAGCTCTGACAGTAGGCGACATCACTACTCCCGATGGTGGGAAATCCGGGTCCTGACATCTATATAACAACACTTCATTATAAAGGTTAAGTTTTTCCGAAACTAATTTTCATGTTATGTGATAATATATGTTCTCTATAACAGCACTCCGCTATAACATCCAAAAATATTCGGAACAAACGAGTTTGTTATAGAGAGGTTTGAGTACTGTATTTGCAACTGAAAATTGGGACTATAAGAAAGCTTCAAAACCTTATAGTGTCACGACTCGGATTTTCCACCGTCGGGATCGTGATGGCACCTAACTCATGAACGCTAGGCAACTAATGGATACGGTTCTAACACATTAATCATTAACCCAAACATCAATAAATAATAATTAAATCTAAATAGATATAAGTGCAGAAATTTTTGTAATCCCAAAACTCTAAAATATGACTATCCCAATGATCCGGTGTCACAATCCACGAACGCCTAAGATTTTCTACAAATATCGGTTTAAAGGAAAATACATATGTTTTTCCGAATGATAGAAAACAAGAACTAAAATAGAGGGAAGGGGATTCAGGGTCTGAGAACACCAACAGATCTACCTTGCGTCTCCTGTGGAATGAAGGCAACAACCCAAACTCTACTCACGAGGTCTGGCATCGAAATCTGCACAGAAAGTGCAGAGTGCAGTATCAGTACAACTGACCCCATGTACTGGTAAGTGTCGAGCCTAACCTCGGTGAAGTAGTGACGAGGCTAGGACACGACAACAATATATAAATATGTGCAGTTAAATCATATACGAGAAAATAATAACAACAGAAATTTAACACAACATAACGGGAATGGGAAACATGCTGAGGGGAATATCAAGTTCTGACAGTAATACAATAAAGAAGAAAAGTAAATATCATACTTTGAACCAACAGAACGAATAACACAATACACGTGCACGAAATCACCCTTCATGCTTTTACTCTCATCATCACTATAAGAAACAACATAAACGACACGACATCAGCCTTCATGCATTAACTCTCTCATAATCATGGCACTTCATCACCCTTCGTGCATTAACACTCATAGAATATGGCATGATATCACTCTTCGTACATTAACACTCACAAAATATGGCACGACATGACCTTTCGTGCATTAACACTCGCTCACAATATCGTGCACGACATCACCATTCGTGCTTTACACTCTTCCTCACCCAAACAATAGAAATAATAATATCCCGACAAGGGAATCAACAATAAACAACCTCGTTTCAACAGTTAACTTCATAGCATATGTATCTACTTGAGTCAATACTCAACAATTATCCAATACTAGGAAAAACATAATAAGACTTGTTCAATCATGAAGAATAACCAGTTTAAGCATGAACCGTACGTAATAAGAGACACAATGATCGCAAATATAGCACCCACTTACATTCTATGGCCCAACAACAATGTATAGATACTCGTCACCTCACCTATACATTGTACTTAAACAACTAAGTACCTAGCAAATAAGTCAACATCACATAATCCCTCAAGCTAAGGATAGACAAAACACTTACCTCGATTCCACAACCAAAATCAAGCTTCAGTTACCTCTTTACCTCTTGATTGTAAATCGACCCCGGGCCTGCTTGGTCAAATATCAAAGTTCGGACGAAAACCCGATTACCCATTCACCCCCAAGCCCGAATATGCAATATGATTTTGAATCCGACCTTAATTTGAGAAATAAATCCCCAAATTTCTAAATTTCCAAATCCTACCCAAAACACCCAATTTTCCCATAAAAATCCTAAATTTTGTGAAAAGATGAAATAGATTGAAGGAAATGGGTTAGAAATAGTTTACCTATGATTTGAGAAAGAACTCCTCTTTAGAAAACCGCATATGGAAGCTTAGGGTTTGAAAATTTGAGAAATGAGTTGAAAATACCGTCTAAGTTATATTTTACACAATTGCAGGAATTGCATTAGTGATCACAGGTTCGCAAATGCGATCAATGCTTCGAAATGCGAAGCTTGGCCTGACCTGCTACCTTTGCAAATGCGAACAATTATTCGCAAATGCGATCACAGTTAAAGTCGCAATTGCGACAATAAACTTCGTAAATGCGAAGGTCTCCACCTACCCCAATAATCACAAATGGGATGAATCTTCACAAATGCGGTGCTCGCATTTGCGAGCCAGACTTCGCAAATGCGAAGTCTGCAGATCTTCAACACACCTTAAGTCTCAAAACACTCTGTCGCCTATCCAAAACTCACCCGAGCCCTCGAGGCTCCAAACCAAACATGCACACGAGTCTATGAACATAATACAAACTTTCTCGTGCGATCAAATCGCCAAAATAATATCTTAAACAATGAATTTATCACCAAAACTCATGAAATCCTTAAGAACACTTGAAATTTTTAGTTTTACAACTAGACGTCCGAATCACGTCGAATTACTTCCTTTTCACCAAATTTCACAGATTAGGTTTAAATATTATAATGGACCTGTACCGGGCTCCGGAACCAAAATATGGTCCCAATACCAACAAGATCAAATATTATTCACTTTCTAAAAATCTTTATATTTTTTAGAATACTTTTCTTCAAAAATTCATTTCTTGGGCTAGGGAGCTCGGAATTCGATTCCGGGCATATGCCTAAGTCCTATAATTTACTACGAACCCTCCAGGATCGTCAAATCATAGTTCCGGGCCCGTTTACACAAAATATTGATCAAAGTCAACTTAAATCAAATTTAGAGGAAAAGCTTAATAGTTTTCTCAAATTTTCATATAAGGCATTCTGGAAGCTCGCCCGGACTGTGCATGCAAATTGAGGAGAAAGAAAATGAGATTTTCAAGGACTCGGAACATCGAATCAGATTCTAAAATGAAAGATAACCCTTTGGGTCATCACATTCTCCATCTCTAAAAAATCCATTCGTCCTCGAACGGACATAGAAAAGTACCTGAGTTTGTGAAAAGATGTGGATAACTACTTCTCATATCGAACTCGGACTCCCAGGTAGCTGCCTCAAGAGGCTGACCTCTTTATTGCACACGAACTAAAGGATAACTCTTCGATCTCAACTGATGAACCTGCCTGTCTAGAATAGCTACCAGCGCCTCCTCGTAGGTCAAATCCTTGTCCAACTGGACAGTGTTAAAATCTTGTTGTTTTATACTTCAATACCACACAAGAGCGGGGTAATTTGTATGGTGACCAATTTTTTGTTTAAACTAATTATGAAAGGACTTGGTTGTTCTATGTGTTTCAATTACTACTGTTGTCGAATAATAAATGTAGAAAGTAAAAAACACAAGTATTTTTACGTGCAAAACACTCAGCTCAAAAGGTGAAAAAACCACGACCTACTACTCAGTAGGATTTTTCCCAACACTTCACTAAATCACTGAGCCAAAACAACATTTACAAAACTCTTTGTAAACCTAAGGATTACCACTAATCCCGTCGTAGCAACCAGCCTCTAACTGTTGCGACAATTTCAAGTTAACTATAACTTGAATACTCAAAGTACCTATTACAATTGCTTCTAGATAATGATGAAAGTACAATATGAAAACACCTACTACAATTGAACTAAAAATAAAGAAGGACACATAAAACTCTTTATGGAGTTGGTTCTTCAATCTGGTTCATGTAGCTTCAGGTTTGCACACTTGAATCACACACGAAACACTTGAATCACACACGAAGTGCTTGCAAAAAAGCCTTGCTATTTTTCTGTCAATTCATGTTTAACTTCCGTGTTCTTGTGCAACACTGTAATGTGAGAAATTATGCAATTTATAGAGTTAGTAGATGAAGAAATAACTAGAGTTCTGATGTAACTCTTCTTTGGTGGAAGAGTTATAGTTAATTTCAACTTCTAACTCCTTCCCTGTATTGGATAGTGTTCTCTTTGATTAAGTACTCCTTCTCCTTATCAATTATGCAAGCTTTTCGATCATGAGATATTAAATACACCAATTTCAGCTTATCTCCTTCACGTGCATCCCACATGCTCAAATCTGCCCATTTTATGAACCTGAGGGGTGGAACACTCATGTGTTCCTTTATCAGTCTTCAAAACTAACCTTTACTTGGGATAACAAATTCCCCCTTTTTGATGATGACAAACTCTGTGCCTTTTACTTACTTGGACCCTGTAATGTCACGACCCCGATCCGGTCGTGATGGTGCCCAACACAACTGCTATGCAGGACCGACCATAAACCAATTATTTAAAAATCATTAACAACAATGAAGCTAAAAGATTAAGCTGATTGATAGATATAAGCTGAATATCACGATAACACGGAATATACTCCCAAAGACCTGGGGGTCATGAGTCTAGAGCCTCTAAGATAACAAAATAATACATCCTCAGTAATACTGATGTTCTAAAATGCAGAAATAATAAAGGAATAGGGGAGGAGTCGAGTCCTGCAAACGTCAGGCAGCTACCTCGACAACTCCTGAGAAACTCTGAAGCAGCAAATAGCTTAACTATGCTCCCGAGACACCTGAATCTGCACACGTGGTGCAGGTAGTAAAGTGAGTACTTCCAGCTCAGTGGTAATAAGAGTAAATAATAACTGAGTGGTAAGAAATCACGTAAGAACACTCTATCATGCTATATATTACAGTACAACCTTTTGAACGAAAACAGTAAAACCGTGAAAATCCTTTAGAAACATCTAGCTCAGTTTAAAATCTCTTTTAAAAATATTCTTTTTCCAACAGTAGGCATATGAATGCGATATCAGTTAGTGCAAGTCCACACACAGGTCAGCCCCTCGGGCACAACACTCTATTTACAAATAAAACCAGGGTATCTGGTACACGGTGCAAGAAATAGCATGGATGCCAATGATATGAGAGTGCTAAATGTCATGCCACGTGGTCCAGATATGAATCAATGCGTGAATGCAATGCAATGCACATGAACGTTGTGGCGTATAGCCCGATCTATTTGGGTACCCGCGCTCACTGTGGGGGTTCAGACTCCGGAGGTGCTCCTACAACCCAAGCACACTATCATCGTAACATTCGCTGCGGCGTGCAGCCCGACCTACAATCAGTTCGGTTATATGCATGCAAGCCACACGGGCACAGTCAATTTATCATTTTCAGTTCCAATTATTAGGAATTATAGATTAAGTGTTTAAGATTTTAGAAATTTACTAATAATTTCGAGACAGTGTTTAACTCAGGACTGATATCATGAAAGCATGCTAAGCATCATGGAAACAATGATAATAATCCCTAAGGGAACCAAATAATCGGCACGAAGCCCAAAACATGGCAATCAGCCCAAATCATAATAGCATCAAGTAGGTTTCAGTCAATCACGAAGTAAAATCAACAACCGGGACGGACCAAGTCACAATCCCCAAAGGTGCTCTACCCCACGCTCATACCTGGCGTGCAAGTCACCACAATACAGTACTATGATGTGCAAATCCAGGGTTTCAAACCCTCAGGATATCATTTACAAGTATTACTCACCTCGAACCGGAGAAATCTCTGTCTCGCGATGACTTTACCCCTCAAATTAGCCTCTATGCGGGTCGAATCTAACCAAAATCAGAGCGAATGCATTACAATAAGCTAAGCGAACAATACCCAATCGAAAACAATCGAAAAATATCAAAAATCTCAAAAATAGCAAAACCGAGCCCCGGGCTTGCTTCTCGAAAAATTATAAAATTCACATCACTGGAATCCTCGTCTCGCCACGAGTCCGTACATATAAAATACACAAGAATCGGAGTCCATTTGACCCCTGAAATCATCAATTTAATCCCTCTTAGGTTTCAAGCCTTAACCCCCATTTTTACTCTTTAATTCCTTGAATTTTCGTAATTAATTCATGTTTTTACACCATAATAACATAATCCGAGTCCAAATATCCATACCTGATGAAACCCCTTCGAATCCTCTTCAAAATCGCCCAAAATCGCCTCTTCCCGAAGTCTAAAATGTTTGCTTCTTTTTCCAAGTTCG
>MU695595.1:192941-285066 GCA_026770625.1 Nicotiana glauca
TTTGACTTTTCCAAAACAAGCTTCCTTCTAAGAGGCTAAGTGCCTCATTTCCAACTAAAACCAACTCAATTCTATCCGATTCATTCAAATACTGATATTGAAGCATAGAAAAACATAATATGGGGAAAATGGGGCTATTAACTCACCAAACCCAAGTAACTCTGGATCTTTGTAGCTGATATGAGTTTAGGCCAGTCCTTGACTGCCTCAATCTTCTTAGGATCCACTTGAATATCCTCTGCTGATACAACGTGACCCAAGAATGCAACTGGATTCCACCAAAAGTCACACTTCGAGAATATGGCATATAACTGGCTGTCTCTCAAAGTCTGAAAAATGACTCGAAGATGTTGCTCATGCTCCTCTCGACTATGGGAGTAGATCAAGATATCATCAATGAAAACAATCACAAAGGAATCCAGATAGGGCTTGAACACTCGGTTCATCAAATCTATGAATTTTGCTGGGGCATTTGTCAACCCAAATGACATCACTAGAAGCTCATAACGCCCGTACCTAGTGCGAAAAGCTGTCTTAGGGACATCAGATTCCCTAATCCTCAACTGATGGTAGGCAGACCTGAAATTAATCTTCGAAAACACCTTGGAATCATAAAACTGATCAAATAAATCATCAATCCTCACCCAATGGGTACTTGTTCTTGATGGTGACTTTGTTCAACTACCAATAATCTATGCAAATACTCATCGACCCATCCTTCTTCTTAACAACCAACATCGGTGCACCCTGGGGCAAGACACTGGGTTTAATAAAGCCTTTATCAAGCAAGTCTTGCATCTAGTCCTTTAACTCTTTCAACTCTAGCTGGGCCATGCAGTATGGAAGACTGGAAATGGGCTGAGTGTCCATGGCCACATTAATACAAAAGTCAATATCCCTATCGGGTGGCATCCTTGGCAGGTCTGCAGGAAATATATCTGGAAACTTCCGAACAATTGGCAAAGAATCCATCGAAGGAACCTCAACACTAGAATCACGAACATAATCCAAATAAGCTAAACACCCCTTCTCGACCATACACCGATCCTTCATATAAGAGATAACCCTACTCGTAGAATGACCAGGAGTCCTTCTCCACTCCAATTGAAGCAACCCCAACAATGCTAAGGTCATAGTCTTGGCGTGACAATTCAATATGGCATGATAAGGTGACGGCCAATCCATCCTCAAAATGACATCAAAATCCACCATATCGAGAAATAGGAGATCTACTCTAGTCTCAAGAACCCCGATAACAACCACACATGAACGATAGACATGATCTACAATAATAGAATCACCCACTAGCATGGACACAAATATAGCAGTACTTAAAGCATCATGAGGCACAACCAAATACGTAACAAAATAAGATGACACATAGGAGTATGTAGACCCTAGATCAAATAGAACTGAAGCATATCTACTGCAAACTGAAATCGTACCTGTGATAACGGCATCAGATGCCTCAGCCTCAGGCCTGGCTGGGAAAGCATAGCATCGGGGCTGGGCCACACCACTCTAAACTACATCCCTGGGATGGTCTCCTATTGGCTGGCCTCCATCTCTAGTGGCATGAGCTCCACCTCTAATACCTCGACCTCTACCTCTAGTTTCCTGACCTTTATCTCTAATACCTCGACCTCCACCTCTAGCTTCTTGACCTCTACCTCTAGCTGGTTGAACGAGTGGTGGAAGACCAGGTGCCGGAACAATGACACGAGAACCCTAATGCTGAGAACTTCTCGATGCTTGAGGGAAAAATCTAGCAATGTGCCTCGGATCACCATAAGTATAACAAGTCCTTGGCTGCTGGGACTGCTAACCCTGAAACTGACCCTGATGGCCTGAGTAACCACCCTAAAAACTCTAGATAAGAGGTTCACTGATAAGAGTTGGTGGTGTACTATAGGGTAGCTGATCAGAATATTGAATGGGAGAGCCACGACCACCCGAAGCACCGTGAGAAGCCTGAAGTGATGAATGAAACAACCTAGGAGTTCCTCAGAAGCTGCCTTAGTGTAGTGAACCGAAAAAGTTTGGTGAACTTATCCAACCTCAACAAAGCCTCAGAAGACATGGATGATCCACCAATGGCCTGAGCCACAATAACTGGTTAAGCTACACCCATTGCCTGTGCTACTCCTACTGGCTGAGCTATTGGTGTTTGGAACTGAGGATCCATCTGCTCCGGAGTGTAGGTAGTGGGAGTCTGAGCTCCTCCCCATCCTGAGAGACAACTGGTGCTACAGGAAATGTGCCAGTCTGAGCTACGCTCTCCATAAGGCCCACTAGATGGACCAAAGTATCCTGAAGTACCAGAGTAGCAATAAATCCATAGGGAACCTGAGATAGCCCTACCGAAACGGTCTGAGTCGAAACCTCATCATCAAACTCCACTTGAGGCTCTATTGCTAGTGATGCTGCTTGAGATCTGGGCTGATTCCTGCCCCTGCCTCGGCCTCTAGCACGACCTCAACCTTATCCTTTAGCATAACCTCGGCCTCGTCCTCTGCCACTCGTAGGATCTGCCATTGGGGGCTTGGGCTGTTGATCAGCTGATGAAGCGGTACGTGTTCTATGCATCTGCGAAAGAATAGAGTTGAAGTTCAATTAGCATTGAGAAGTCAAATCACACAATAGAGAAGAATAGATGTGAAGTTATTCCTAAACTTTGTAGCCACTGGGGGATAAGCACAGGCGTCTCTGTACCGATCTCTCAGACTCTACCAAGCTTGTTCGTGAATTATGAGACCTAGGCAGCCTAGTGCTCTGATACCAACTTGTCACGACCCGAATTTTCCACCATTGGGATGGTGATGGAGCCTAACTCTTGAATGCTAGGAAAGCTAACGGATATGGTTCTAACACATTAATCATTAACCAAAACAACAATAAATAATAATTAAAACTAAACAGATATAATTGTAAAATTTTTTATAACATCCCAAAACTCTAAAATACAACTATCCCAATGATCTGGTGTCACAATCCACGAACGTCTAAGAATTTTTACAAATACTGGTTTAAAGGTGTGAGCACGTGATTTTTGCCCTATATGAGAATTACTCCCAAAAAAATGCAAAATAAAATAGTTTTTGTTTGTTTGCAATTGTCGTGAATTTTGTTTTATTTTTTTTCTTGTATTGTTTACATTTGTCTGTGCACATTTATTTGTTTAATTAATGAAAATGCAAAAAATATGTCGCATCTTGCACTAAGGATTTAGTTCTACGATTAAGAGTAATTAAGTTTGTGTTACAAAATGGAAAATCACAAAAAATAATGTATTTTGTATTTTTAGTATTTAATGTCCAAATTGTGTGATATTATGTTTAATTGGGGTTTAATATTGTGTGATAATTATTATTTAGGGTTAATTAGCATTTCAAGTTAATTTTGGTTTTTATAATTTAATCTAGGATTTTAGTCTTTTTTAAATTAGGAAGTAAAAAGAAAAAAGAAATAAAATGAAAATAAAGAGAAAAACCAAAACTGGGCCAATTTTAACTAAAATCCCAGGCCCAATCAACACCCTCACCCGGTCCAATTTGATTTATATAGTCGACCAGCCAAACGACGCGTTTAGGCATCCCAAATCTGAACCGTCGATCAAACAGATCGAACGGTCCAGTTCGACCCCCATCATCGAAGAAATGACGCCATTTCAAGCCCGTCGATCCAGGCTGTCCATTTTATTTGATCCAATGGTCCATAACCTCCTCCTTGACCCATTCCCCGTTACCCAGTTCAAACTGAGCCCTTCACTTAACCAAACGACCGCGTTTCGCCTTAGGAAGCTGATCACATCCGTTGGATTCTCATAATCCAAACGGCTCGAATTAATTGCTTAATTTCAATATATTAACCCCCCAAATCTGAGACCCCAATCCCTGTCACTCGTCTCTAACCTCGATCCCTCCCTGTAACGCCGCCATCCTCCGCCACCGGAAATCGCTTCAAGGCGGTTTTGGTGGTCCAAAAAACCCCACCTTCACACCATAGAACCTCCTCACCTTCCTCTCTTTGAATCCACTCTTCATTTTCTTCAAATCATTCCCAATCTCTTCGAATATCAGATCGAAGATCAGTTAGAAACCCTAATCTATCCAATGACCACCAAACTCACACCCCTTGACCGCTGGACCTCCCTCACCAATAGAACACCATTGGTTTTCATCGAATCGCTCTAGAACTCCTCGGATATCAATTTGACAAAATGAACCCTAGCGCCGCCAAAAAATTCCTTGGTGGCGGCGCCAACCCTAAACTGCCCCAAACTAACACTCCTTGACCCCCATGACTCCCTTCTCCTTAATCCTAGCCAAATTCCCTTGAATGCTACTGGAGAGTCTCGAATCAAAGGTTTTGAGTAATGGTCCAAAGCCAGCTCAGAGACTGAGGTCAAAATAGACCTTAGTTGAGTGCTCTCGTTCGAGAACAATCGACTAGCGTAAATATTGGTCCCAAGTCCAAAAAGATTTGAAGGCTTCGAATCCAGTCCTCATTTAAATTGGTAGGTTTACGTTTCATTTCTCTTTTCTATTAGTTTTCATTCAGCAAATTCATTTTCTACTCCTTTCATTTGTTGAGATTTGAATCCTTTTATTTTTGACCTTAGTTGTTTACTCTGTTTGTTTTTAATTATTTAGTGTCAATAATGCCTTGTATAAAACCGGGACTACTCCTATAATTATTTGGTGTTATTATTTGGTTCAAATGGTTTCATTTTGTGGATTGTTTGGTTCCCTGCTCTTTGTTATTCGTCATATGAATTCAGGTTGCTTTTCAATTCAGTTAATTGTGATTCATATTGGTTCAGTTTGCTCATATTGTTTGGTTCCCTGCTCGTCCATTTTGGTCTAAGTTAATTATAATTAGTTCCCAATATGGTTAGTTCATTCCATGTATCTGTGTCAATCGTGGTTTAAAATTTTTATCTTAGTAGTTCAATATAGTTCTTATCCTGAATCAGTTAATCTTTCGTCTTTGTTTTGATGCTATTTGGTCTAATTTGAGTTCGAGTTTGAACTGCTAATTGAGTTTGATTAGTTGAATTGGTATCTGATGGGTTGTAATTTTAGTAGTTCCAGGGGTAATTTGGGGATTTTAGAATTTTTGAAATGGGTAATCTGAGTGGGCTGTCAGTAAGTACCAAGATGTATTGTTTAATAGTAATGGGGAATACAGCATAATAGTAAGGGATGGTTTAAGGGTAAATAATTAAACAATAGGCTGCCTATAACTTTGAATTAAACAAATCAACAAAACATTTAGTAGTGGGATTCAGGGAATATCATGGGCAAAGAATGGTTTTAATAATGGTTTTGAGAAGCTGGCAGGTCTGTTTTGGGTATAAATAGGAGGCATTCAGATCCTTTTAAGGGGGGTCTTGAATCAATCTTAGAGACAATCTGAGAGAGCACTTCTTCAGGCTTTTAAACGAGTTTTGTTAGAGTATTTTGGAGAAGATTTGAAGTCAGTTCTTGTTCTTTCTTTGGCTTTTGAAATCATCTTTCAAAGGTCACACTTGCAAGAATAGAAAAAGAAGCAATCAGTTGTCTTAGAGGTTCTCTTTTTCTGCATAAAACAACATTTTGAAAGCTTAGGACCAGTCTGTTTGAGTGTATAAGTGGGCAATGTTTCATTGGAATTTTGGTCCAATTTTGGTTTAATTCAAGTTCTACCTTGGGGTGTTTGTGTTGCTATTGGTATTGCTGTAGGTCAAGCTCTACTTCTGTTTGGTTCTGGGGGGCCATTGATTCATTCCTGAAGTTGAAACTAGTATGTTGTCTAGTTAAAGTTGACTCCTGGATTGCTTTCTACTAATTTTTTGGTTTCAAGTTGGGTTCATTTTGGGTTTTGAGTATTGATGTTGGTTTTCAATTGTTGCTGGTTCATTTGTGGACTGCCATTTCTCTTCCTTGTTTGCTACTGGTTGTTTGCTGTCATTTGCTGTGTTGCACTGCTGCTGACTTCTTCTTTATTCCTTTGTTCACTCCAATCCAGGTACACAACTGAGTTTAATTTGATGTAGCCTGGAGATGTAAATATGAAATGAAAATGTTCGGGCCCCATTATTTGGTGTTGTATATGTATTTCAGTAAATATAGATGATAAGTAGATGTATAGTCCAATATGATCTATAACTTAATGAAATGTAAACTGTGAAGTTTGTACCTAATTTGTACTGTTTAAAACTGTTAATTCATGTTAATTAGTTGTAGATTTAGTATAGTTTAGTACTGATCTCAGTTAACACTAAGTTAAAAATTGAATACCAGTACTGTTTAGACCTACAATTAATTTAGAAGTCAACATGTGGTACTCATTCCGATTTCAGGTTAAGCGTGCTTTTAAAATAGCCAAACATGCTAGTATTTGATGTCCTCTCATTTGTTCGTTAAGCTTACTATTTCGATGTTGGAATAAGTAATTGCCTGTTAGTGGTAAATATCAATAGTTTACTTGAATTTGAATCATTTAACTTATTCATGAATGTTAGCAGAATCAAATAACCAAGTCGTTTAGTTTAAAATTCGATCCAGCATTTAGTGGAATTTAAGGATTCATCGTCAGTTAAACAAACAGGGTAACAGGAATTTTAGTCTAGAATTCAATTGGTCAAATGTTGATTAGATTGAGTAGGCAAGCGTTATTTTTCATTATAGGCAAGAATGATTAAAAGATTTGATTTCATGTGAGTTCAATAGGCCCAAGTACTAATTCTTGAACTATAATTAATTAGGACTTTTCCTTTTATTATTAGAGACAAAAATAGATAGAAAAATCATAGCCACTTTAGGATATCCTTAAATAAAGAATGAGATGAGACTCGCCAAATAAAACGCACAAAATGCGGGGCCCTCATTAATTGTATATATAAAAATACATATATTTCCGGACGGGCCATTTAGCGAATTTCACGGCCTTTCAAAAATAATAACGCGCTAGTATCTTTATGCGCGCTTTTAATAATTTACTTTCTTAAACTCGGGTACACATTTATGTGACCCAAATCCAAATCTCAACGGAGTCGAAATATGTTAATAACCACGGGTACATTAATGTGACGTGGTTCGAGATGTGTTTTCACGACGTTGCAATTCTCATTAAAAATAATAATAAAGCGGTAAATAATCTTTAAAATTGCACTATAGGATAACATGTATTAAAATAAGATATTAAGCCATTTACAATAGTTTAAGTGACCGTGCTAGAACCGCAGGATCCGGGGGTGCCTAACACCTTCCCTCGGGTCAACAGAATTCCTTACTTAGAATTTCTGGTTCGCAGACTTCACTTGGAAAGCCGAAAATTTCCTTGATTTGGGATTCAAAATAAACCGGTGACTTGGGACACCAAAATCCAAACCTTTCCCAAGTAGCGACTCTGAAATAAATAAATAATCCCATTTCAAATAATGTCACTTAAATTGGAAAAACTCCCCTTTATTACATCCTCCCGTGGTGTAGTAGCGAAAAAAGAAGGTGTGACAGCTTTGGCGACTCTGCTGGGGAAACGAACCAAGAACTTCGGTTCTGGGTTTAAGAATTCGAGCTTTGAATAATTGTTATGTTTGTCTTTATCTGATTTTCCTACATGTTTTCCTCCTAAATGTGCTAAATGCTTTACCGCTTTGATATTATTCGAACTATATATATAAACTGTGCTGAAACCCTTCTCTTCTCACCTCCGGGGATGTGCTTGCTGGTTGAGACTCCCTATTCTATTAGTGTCATACCCTGAAATAAGAAAGAGGCTCGAATAAGTTACAAAGCCGGACGATCTCACGGGTCCCCGCTACGTAGCCCCCTCCTCGACTCGAGTTGTCCGCTTGGGTATACTGTTTAGAACACATACCCAGGTTTTGAACCTAGAATAACTCGACCACACGCCGGATCCCTAGTAGAAACGCTTATTTGCATCATGTGTACTTGACTTAGGGGACGCAACACAGGGGTTGAGTCCGTCTAGGACAGGTAACCCGAAATAAATTGACCATCTTGGTGCATCTTATGTGCTACTTGAGCATTTATTTGCTCGGTTGTGCATATTGACCGGCTTGTATATAATGAGTGAAAAATTGTAAAAAATAGCAGTGTTAGGACTAAGTGAGGGAAATTATTTGTTTGAAAAGGACCCAATACCCAAATAGTATCGAAACTCTGCTAAAATTTTGAGAAAATGAAAAGAAAAATATTTTATCATTCTAAATACCAAAAAAAGGGGAAAAAGTTTTTTTTTGTTCTTCTTGTGTTCAAAATTGTTTGGTGAAAAAAAAGGGTCTTTCTTTTAATTTGGAGAATATGTTGTTGAAAAGAAAAAGAAAAAGTCTTGTTTTAAAAAAGTAGTTCATTTTATCTGCCCGAACTACGCCGGTTTGATTCTCACAGGGTATGGGATACGTAGGCAACCCTCATCGGGTCCAACTTTGCCTTTTGCAAAAATAGCCAAAATGTTAAAATTTTAACTTTCGTCATAAATAAGTCAGGTGATGCCGCTTTTGTCAAATATAGCCGAATGTTCCCGAAAGGGACGCCGGAAGGCTGACTTCGCATAAACGGCCACCTTAAGTCATTTTTTAGGCTTTGACCAGTTAGCCCACACAACCTTCAAATCTTCGTCCCCAAAAGTGCTGAAAGGTCGTGTTCGAAAAATAGAGTCTTTCATTTTTAAATTTGAAAAAAAACAAAAAAAAGAGAAAATAGTTAGTTTTGTTTTGGGTCAAATAAAGTTTGCTTTTTGATTAATCACATTAAGAAATGTGCAGAATGAGCATGAGTCAGAATTTATCCAGAGCTATTATAAACAAGATCCCGTTAGAATTACACGTGGTGGGATGACTTGGAGAAATCAGGGCAAGACATGGTCAAATCATATTTGGGAGGCCTTACTGGGTTGCTGAAAATTAATCCAAGAGGGGATATCATAAAGGCATTGATTCCATTCTGGGACCCGACACACAATGTATTTCACTTCTCAGATTTTGAGCTTACCCCAACATTGGAGGAGATAGCCGGATACATCGGGGATCTCAAGGTTTCGTTGAGAAAACAGTACTTGATTTCTCCGAGGCTCGTAGCTGTCTACAAGTTCTTAGACTCTTTGAAGATACGAAGGGTGGTCCATAACCCAGACTTGGTGAATGTCTTTTGTGCTTTGGCATTCATGTACGACAGATATGGTCATATAGGAGGATTGAATAACCTAGAGAACAAAATCTATAGCAAGGGAAACCGCTTGAAGTGGGAGGAATACAGGTGCTTCGCGTTTATGGTGGCCTTTCTAGGACTTTTGCTGTTCCCCAGAAAAGATGGGAAAATTGATATACGAGTAGCCGGGGTTGTCATTACTTTGCTTACTCAGGAAAACAACACTCTTGCACCAATGATAGTGGCCGACATCTTCCGCGCTCTAACTGCTTGCAAGGCTGGGGAGGACTTTTTTGAGGGTTGTAATGTATTGCTGCAAATGTGGATAGTTGAACACTTGTGTCGTCGCCCTCAATTTATGATATACGGGTCGTCAGAGAAGACATGTATAGAAGAGTTTTCTACAAGGGTAGACGGGATTGGTTTGCCAGAAGGGATCACCGAATGGGTAACATGCCTACGTTCTGTCTCCGCGTGCCAATTAGAGTAAACATTCGGGTGGTTATCTATAGACAAAATCATATATATGTCAGCCACAGGGTCTCATTTTCTGCTGATGGGACTCAAAAGTATCCAACCGTATGCCTCATACCGAGTATTGAGATAGTTGGGAAGGTGCCAAATAGTCCCGAATAATGAAGACCTTTGCAGACAGGTAGTCGAAATTGGGCCTAATGGTCAATTCCTTGAAGCAGTAGTTTGCAAAATCTGTAATGAATGTCAAACGGGCCAAAGGAGAAGTATTTCCAGGATACATTGCTTGGTATAAGAGGGACCTTGATTTCGAGAGGCCGGCTAAAAGACCTCACCTCCAGGATTTCACCGAGTCATCACAAGAACAATGGCCTTGGTTGGCTAGAGAAAATGAGTACAAGGCCAAAATAGGAAAATTGGAGAAGCAAGTCCAAGACCTTAAATTTGAGAACAGTGTACAAGCTGCAGCTGACGAGGGGGATAAAAAGAAGTTGGCTCAAGAAAATGAAGCCATGAGAGCCCAAATCCAACATATGAGGATAGGTGATGACAATCAACAAAGGAGTTGGTCGGATGAACGGTTGATAAAGGGGTTAAAAAGGGAAATCATAGAGTTCCAGGACAAGCTGAAGAAATTCGAGGGTACCATAGCGGGACTCCAGGCACAGTGGGCAAAAAGAATGGAAGAGCGCACCCATTACTTGTAGCAATTAAAGAGGGATTATGAAAAAATCGTTCCCAATCTGAAAAGAAAGGTAACCACCCTTGAAGATGAAACAGCTAAGCGAGCCAAAGCTTTTGAGACCGAAAGTGGACACTGCTATGACTTACTGGCCCAAATGGAAGTAGAAATACAGCAGCTGCAGAATCAGCATCTTCAGGATTCTCAGGTTTTGGAAGCCCGCAAGGATCAAATAAGGCGTCTGCTCATAGAAAAAGGTTGAACCAGGGACATGATTGAAACAATTGCCCACACCATTGTCAAGAATTGTCGAGTATGTGAAGACATGACCCGCACTACCTTCTTCTCAGCAGCAATGATTTTTGTCAAGAGGATAATGAATGAATTGGAACAATTAGAAAGGGATCTTGCACCCAAGCCCGCGGCGAGGCCGAACGATGCGTCGCGACCACCACAATTTGGAGCTTTAATGTACTCGTAGCTCGAGTCTGTATTTTCTTTTTTCTGGAGTCTGTTGTCTGTTAGAGTCCATTTTCCTTTTCATACCAGAGTCTGTTAGTAGTGCTTGAGTCTGTACTTTATTTCAAATCTGTTGTTTCCCTTTCAAAAATTTATAGTTGGTAATAAAATGTTTTATTAATAAAATGGAAAATTCCCAAAAAACCTATTTCTTTATTTTTGCATTTGTTTTAATGAACTACGTCTGATCTGATTTGTGCAGGGTAATGATACGTAGGAAATCTTCATCAGATTCGACCGTAACCCTAAATAAGAGAAAAAGGATATAAATAAAATAAAAAAAATAGGGAAAAGAGATTGAAAATCAAAAAAAAGGGAAAGCATAAGGAAAGGCCAGAATGACGCATGCAACCCTTGTAAAACATGTAGAAACCCATTTAACTGTATAGGTGCATCACACCCCAACGTGAGATTACCTATATGTTATTTGTCTGAAATTAACCGGTTGTTGTTGTATCTAGGTTCTATAGAAAAGTGGTTGGTTTTGTGGTAATCTGACCTCATATTCATACTTCACGACGTCAAAAGGAAGTGTTCAGCCATCCTTCACGAGGTCAAAAGGAAGTGTTCATACATACTTCACGAGGTCGAAGGGAAGTGTTGAAATGTCTTCAGAAATTCCTCTGCCAACGATTCCTATTTCGGAGGAGAGTTCAATCTCAGCCAACCCAACTTCTGAATCAGCAACTGTTGAGGAAAATAGAATTCTGCGTCTTCGCATAATGGAAATGTGGGACGCCTGAAGCAATGGAATAGAACTAATAAGTGCGATCCCTAGATTCCCTGAGCTATTTCCTAGGGCAAGCGGGACTTCCAACATCCCCATAAGTTATCCAACTACCCCGTTCGGGTATCCTACCATTTCAACTCACTTCGCTGGATCACCCTCCGAGTCTTACCCCCAAGTGTCAGAGGTAGGTGCGACTTCAAACATATTCACCGCACCGCATTGTTCAGCTACGGCACAACTTGCTTTACCCAGGCCTAAATTCGACTCCTCTTCGTTCACATTTCAAGCACCATCTTTCTCGTTGGAACTTACCAGGTTTACCACCAATGCTTACCCTTAGCCGCCTCGACACGAGCTTACACTGGGGCAAGATCAAACTCCCAAAGCACTCGAGCAAGATGAGATGGAAAAAAGAATGAGGAGTCTTGAGCAGAGTTTAAAGAATATACAAGGCTTAAGTGGGCGTAAAAGTGTGTCTTATACTGATTTGTGCATGTTCCCCCATGTGCACCTACCATTGGGATTCAAAACCCTAAAATTTGAGAAGTACGATGGGCATGGTGATCCTATTGCTCATCTCAAGAAATACTGTAACCAGCTGCGAGCAGAAGCGGAAAAGAGGAACTCCTCATGGCTTATTTCGAAGAGAGTCTGGTTGGTATCGCATCTGAGCAGTATATGGACCAGGATATATCCCGCTGTCACATATGGGATGATCTTGCAGAGACTTCGTCAACCAGTTCCAATACAATATTGACATAGCTCCAGATAGGAACTCATTGACAAACCTAAAGAAGAAATACTCGGAAAGCTTCCGAGAGTACACAGTTAAATGGTGTGAGGAGGCACCCAGGGTAAAACCTCCAATAGATGAGGTTGAAATGGTCACAACTTTCCTCCAAGCTCAGGAACCAGACTACTTCCAAAATATGATGTCTGCAATGGGTAGAACATTCGTTGAAATCATCAAGATTAGCAAAATGGTCGAAAACGGTTTGAAAACTGGCCAATTTTTGAGCCAATCCGCTATTAGAGCTACCTCCCAAGCGATTCAGGGTGGGTCTGGAGGAATAACAAGGGGCAAGAAAATGGAAGAAACATCCATGGCGGCGTCAGATGCAAGAAAATACCATACCCCAGGTCCCTTTTTCCGGAAAGAACCCCGCAGCACTACTACCCCCGTCAAGATATGGCCTATGCTTCTCAGCCGTACATGGTCATGAATGCTCAACCCTATGGCCGACCACTGCAGAAGCCAACCGAAACCAAGCTCCACTTCCTAGAAACCAATCTCCTTACCGGAACCATTATAATCCCCAACTATCCTAGAATAACTTTCGTCCTCAGGAACCACCCAGGAGACAAACCTTCACACCCATTGGCGAACCATATTCCAATCTATTCCCAAAGCTTGTCCAAATGTGTCTCCTATAGCCAGTCCCTCAAACAAGGCAAAATCCAGCATAGCCTGCTTACAGAGCCGGCGTCAGGTGTGCTTATCATTAGGGGACGGAAGGGCATGATACCAATGATTGTTGGACCTTAAAAAGGACAGTAGAGAACCTGATAGAATAGGGGAAGATATTGTTAAGGGAAAAGGAGGTCCTAAATGTGACTAACAATCCGTTGCCCGCTCACAATAATGGTCCAGTGATCGGGATGATCTGCGAAGACAAGGAGTTTGATCCCGCCTTGAAATCAATAATTTCTATTGCTGATGTAGAAAGGAAGTCTAAGGAAGCCCTGAAGAAAAATAAAGGGGAAAATAAGACTAAAACTGTTAAGACTGAATTCGAGAAGAAAAATGAAACACAATCAGAGATGGTGCCTCCCAAAAATGGGGTTCTCTATGTTCCACGAGGTTGCCGAGAAAAGCCATTAGTCACGAGTACTCCAAAGAAAGTTTAAGCGAAAAAGGGAACACCAATGTATGTGCCAAAAGGAGCCTATTTGGTCTAGGGGACCATTAAACCGCTTCGGTTGAATGAGCCAGTGGTTATTGGACGCTTGCCACAGAAGCCAATGACGGACCTATTTGCAGTACCATGGAATTATTAGCAGACGTTGGTTACATAAAAAGGTAAATAAATAACAGGAGAACTTTCGGGGAATACCTTTGCTAAGAAATATTCAGATGTACAGGAGGTAAACAATGCCACGCGGAGCACTTTCCACCCAAGAAGCTTGTGAGCGCTGGGGAAGTAGAGGCTTTCTTTCAAAAAATGAAGATGCCTGATTATGAAGTGGTGGATCAGTTGCGTAAATACCCTGAACAAGTGTCTATGCTATCTTTGTTAATGAGCTCTGTCGAGCATCAGAAGATCCTAATGAAAACTCTGAACGAGGCATATGTGCCGGCTGAGACTTCATTCGAGCAACTCAAAAGAATGGCAGAAAGGTTCTTTGTTGTTAATCAAATTTCCTTTAATAAGAACGATTATCCTCCGGAGGGAGCATCTCACAACAAGGCCTTACATCTGACCGTCAAGTGTGAAGGATACTATGTCATGCGAGTAATGGTAGATGGGGGATCGGGTGTTGACATTTGCCCGCTCTCCATACTGCAGAGAATAGAAATTGGTACCGGAAGGATTCGTCCCAATAACGTCTGTGTAAGAGCCTTCGATGGCATCAAAAGAGACACGATTGGAGAAATTGACATAATTCTAACCATTGGCCCAGTAGACTTTGAGGTGACTTTCCAGGTACTGGATATGGACACATCTTACAACTTTCTTCTCGGAATGCCTTGGATTCATGTTGCGGGGGCTGTACCCTCCACTCTCCACCAAATGGTGAAGTTCGAATATGAGAATCAGAAAATTGTGGTCCACGGAGAAGACGAGCAGTCTATTTATGGGACCCATCCATCCCATGTCTTGAAGCAAGAAAGGGAAGTGAGCACATAGTTTATCAGGCTTTTGAAGTTGTATTGGCGGATGGGTATGAAGAGGGGAGCCCTTGCCCCCCAATCTTTCTTGTCCAATGCATCGATCATGGTTGCTAGAGAAATGATCCGACGGGGATTCAAATCGGGAAAATTGCTTGGTAAATCATTGCAAGGAATAGCTAAACCTATCACCCTGCCTTCAACTAAGAAGTTCTTTGGGATAGGCTTCCACCATTACCTAGATGATGAAGAGTGGGAAAATAAGAGAAAAATAAGGGATGGGATCTACCTCAACCACTGCCACATTTGTATGAAACTTTTGTCGGGCCAAAGTACGATGAAGAAGAAGAGGATAAGGCCTTTACAGCCGAAGAAATTGAGGAAATATGTGGGGCGATGAGAGAAATGCTTTACGAAACCCACACGGTTAAGCTGGAAGAAGGAACAAGCACCACTGAGGTGCTATACATGGGGCCAGATGCTAAACTTCAAAATTGGAAGGCTACACCATTCCCAGTCAGGCGAGAGTCCGGGTAGACTTGTCCTGCCACTTTTCCTGCATCACGAGTTACCCCAGGGTGTAACTCGGATGTTTTCTTCAGTTTCCTGTTTTTAATTCCTGAATGTAAACCCTGTTATCTACCCAATTCCAAGAAATGAAATCAATATTTCATTGTTTATTTTCTTTATTCTTTCTGATTTTTGCTATTTTTCTCTTCTATTTCTTCTTTTCAATTATAATAATGCGGCTTTAATAACATGACATGCTTGCAGACTTCACGCCCAGATCCAAACACACTGTCTAATTGCAAAATAATGAACTAAGAACCAGAATATGATGAAGAAGGGGCTTTTAGGGAAATGAATCGAGAATTGGAACACTTTGAGAATAAACCTAAGCTGAACTTGAATGATACAGAACCGGTTAATTTGGGAACTTCTGAAGAAATCCGAGAAACCAAAATAAGCATTCACACAGATGAGAAAATGCGGGATGCAATAATTCAACTCTTGTTTGAGTTTAAAGATGTGTTTGCTTGGTCATACGATGACATGCCAGTACTAAGTGTTGATCTAGTGGCGCATAAATTGCCAATTTACCCTGATTGTCCTCCAGTTCAGTAGAAACAGAGAAAGTTTAAGACTGATATCAGTGATAAGATCAAAGAAGAAATCACAAAATAGTTGAAAACAGGAGTAATCCGGGTGGTCTAGTATACTACGTGGCTGGCTAATGTAGTTACCGTGCCGAAGAAAGATGGGAAAACTCAGGTGTGTGTGGATTACCGAGATATGAATAAGGCGAGTCCCAAAGACAATTTCCCTTTTTCCCAACATCCACATCCTTGTTGATAACTGTGCCAAACATGAGATACAGTCTTTCATGGATTGTTATGCAGGATATCATCAGGTGTTGATGAATGAAGAAGATGCCGAGAAAACAACGTTCACTACACCTTCGGGTATTTACTGTTACAGGGTTATGCCACTTGGTTTGAAGAACGCCGGGGCGGCTTATATGAGAGCCATGACTGCCATTTTTCATGATATGATACATCAAAAGATAGAGGTCTATGTATACGATGTGATCATCAAGTCCAGACCTCAGGAAGATCATGTTCGAGACTTGAGGAAATTCTTCGAGATCTTTCCTGCTTTCATCAAAGCAAAGAAAAGAGATTAAAAAAGAAGAAAATCCCAAAATAGGATAGTTTAGAATTCCCCATACCAACCTGATACTTCCTTAGCCAACGTTAGGGCTCCAATCCCTGAGTTGAGCGTTTTACCTTTAGCCAAAATTAGGGCTCCAACCCCTGAGTTGAGCGTTTTACCTTTAGCCAACATTAGGGCTCCAATAACTGAGCTGAGCAGTTTTCCTTATCCAACATTAGGGCTCCAATCCTTGAGTTGAGCGATTTTACCTTTAGCCAATATTAGGGCTCCAATTCCTGAGTTGAGCGGTTTTACTTGGCCAGCATTAGGGCTCCAACCCCTGAGTTGAGCGTTTTTTTTTCTTAGCCAACATTAGGGCTCCAATCCCTAAGTTGGGCGGTTTTCCTTAGCCAACATTAGGGCTCCAACACCTGAGTTGAGCTATTTTCCTTAGCCAATATTAGGGCTCCAACCCCTGAGTTGAGCGATTTTTCTTAGCCAACATTAGGGCTCCAATCCGTGAGTTGAGCGATTTTCCTTAGCCAACATTAGGGATCTAACCCCTAAGTTGAGCGGTTTTCCTTAGCCAACATTAGGGCTCCAACCCCTGAGTTGAGGGTTTTTCCTTAGCCAACATTAGGGCTCCAACCCCTGAGTGAGCGTTTTTCCTTAGCCAACATTAGGGCTCCAATCCCTGAGTTGAGCGGTTTTACTTTTAGCCAACATTAGGGCTCAAATCCCTGAGTTGAGCAGTTTAGCATTTTTCTTAGCCAACATTAGGGCTCCAATCCCTAACTTGCGACTTTTAGACATGGGGTTTCCAATCCCCTCATCGATTCCACAGATATTTATTGCAAATAACTCACGAAATGTTTCTAGTAAAACTGGGATAGAAAAATTTCGTTCGTTTGTTTGTTTTGGTGTCTGAGTAGGTTTGAACCCAAGGCACAGGGTTCGAGATGACCTACGGAGTGAGTCTCAATCTAGAATAAAGAAAAGAAGAAAAGAACAAAAAAGAAATGAGCTCAAATATTGGAGCAAACAAAGGCGCGGATTGCTCGAAATCTGATTGAAGTCACAAGCTCCGCCAATCCTATTTTACACAATGCAGCAGAAAGAAACAAGCACCTACAACTTGCGAGCATCAAGATTCAGATCGAAGTCTATAGCAAAATAAGCTAAGACTCGAGATCAAGTTTCAAGAGAATTATAGATATGAATCTTGTGGTGTAATAAGGAGGTCAGTAAGCAGTAGCAGCAACAGCAATAATAGTAACAGTAAAACCACAGCTTCATTGTAGTCCCAGCTAGCAAAACTTCCTGAACTACATTGACCTGATTCCCTTTTAGCCAGGGATATGTAGGAGACCTTCTTAAGCAAAGGTTCGGTCAAATCTTTCAAAAAGTGCTTCACACGGGGTACTCAAATGTGCAAAATCGCTCGTATCCGCTCACTTATTTTTGCACGAAAACTCTTCGTGTTTCCGGACAAAGAGGGGCAGTTGTGAGCACGTGATTTTTGCCCTATATGAGAATTACTCCCAAAAAAATGCAAAACAAAATAGTTTTTGTTTGTTTGCAATTGTCATGAATTTTGTGTTATTTTTTTCTTGTATTGTTTACATTTGTCTGTGTATGTTTATTTGTTTAATTAATGAAAATATAAATAATATGTCGCATCTTGCACTAAGGATTTAATTCTACGATTAAGAGTAATTAAGTTTGTGTTACAAAATGGAAAAATCACAAAAAAATAATCTACTTTGTATTTTTAGCATTTAATGTCCAAATTGTGTGATTTTATGTTTAATTAGGGTTTAATGTTGTGTGATAATTATTATTTATGGTTAATTAGTATTTTAAGTTAATTTTGGTTTTTATAATTTAATCTAGGATTTTAGTTTTTTTTTAAATTAAGAAGTAAAAAGAAAAAGAAATAAATTGAAAATAAAGAGAAAAACAAAAACTGGGCCAATTTTGACTAAAATCCCAGGCCCAATCGACACCCTCACCCGATCCAATTTGATCTATCTCGTCGACCAGCCAAACGACGCCGTTTAGGCATCCCAAATCTGAATCGTCGATCAAACAGATCGAACGGTCCAGTTCGACCCCCATCATCGAAGAAATGACGTCGTTTCAAGCCCGTCGATCTAGGCCGTCCATTTCATTTGATCCAATGGTCCATAACCTCCTCCTTGACCCGCTTCCCGTTACCTGGTTCAAACCGACCCCTTCACTTAACCAAACGACCCCATTTTGCCTTAGGAAGTTGATCACAGCAGTTGGATTCTCCTAATCCAACTGCTCGAAATAGTTGCTTAATTTCAATATACCAAACCCCCCCAAATAAGAGAACCCAATCTCTGTCACTCGTCTCTAACCTTGACCCCTCCCTGTAACGCCGCCATCCTCCGCCACCGGAAATTGCCTCATGGCGGTTCTGGTGGTCCAAAAAACCCCACCTTCACACCATAGAACCTCCTCACCTTCCTCTCTTTGAATCCACTCTTCATTTTATTCAAATCATTCCCAATCTCTTCGAATATCAGATCGAAGATTAGTCAGAAACCCTAATCCATCCAATGACCACCAAACTTACACCCCTTGACCCCTGGACCTCCCACACCACTAGAACACCATTGGTTTTAGCCGAATCGCTCCAGGACCCCTCGAATATCAATTTGACCACATGAAACCTAGCGCTGCCACAAAATTCCTTGGTGGCGGCGCTAACCCTAAACTGCCCCAAACTAACACCCCTTGACCCTCATGACTCCCTTTTCCTTAATCCCTAGCCAACTTTCCTCGAATGCTGCTGGAGAGTCTCGAATCAAAGATTTCGAGTAATGGTCTGAAGCCAGCCTAGAGACTGAGGACAAAATAGACCTTAGTTGAGTGCTCTCATTCGAAAACACTCGACTAGGGTCCATATTGGCCCCAAGTCCAAAAAGATTTGAAGGCTTCAAATCCAGTCCTCGTTTAAATTGGTAGGTTTCCGTTTCATTTCTCTTTTCTATTAGTTTTCATTCAATAAATTCATATTCTACTCCTTTCTTTTGTTGAGATTTGAATCCTTTTGTTTTTTACCTTAGTTGTTTACTCTATTTGTTTTTAATTATTCAGTGTCAATAATGCCGTGTATAAAATCGGGACTACTACTGTAATTATTTGGTGTTATTATTTGGTTCAAATGGTTTCATTTTGTGGATTGTTTAGTTCCCTGCTCTTTGTTATTCATCATGTGAATTCAGTTTGCTTTTCAATTCAATTAATTGTGATTCATATTGGTTCAGTTTTCTCATATTGTTTGGTTCCCTGCTCTTCTATTTTTGTCTAATTTAATTGTAATTGGTTCCCAATATGGTTAGCTCATTCCATCTATCTTTGTCAATTGTGGTTTAAAAATTTGACCTTAGTAGTTCAATATAGTTCTTATCCTGAATCACTGAATCTTTCGTATTTGTTTTGATGTTATTTGGTCTAATTTGAGTTCGAGCTTGAACTGCTAATTGAGTTTGATTAGTTGAATTGGTATAGCTGATGGGTAGTAATTTCAGTAGTTCCAGGGGTAATTTGGGAATTTTAGAAGTTTTGAAATGGGTAATTTGAGTGGGCTGTCAGTAAGTACCAAGATGTATTGTTTAATAGTAATGGGGAACACAAGATAATAGTATGGGATGGTTTAAGGGTAAATAATTAAACAACATGCTGCCCATAACTTTGAATTAAACAAATAAACAAAACATTTAGTAGTGGGATTCAGGGAATATCATGGGCAAAGAATGGTGCTGGCAGGTCTGTTTTTGGTATAAATATGAGGCATTCAGACCATTTTAACGGGGGTCTTGAATCAATCTTAGAGACAGTCTGAGAGAGCACTTCTTCAAGCTTTTAAATGAGTTTTGTTAGAGTATTTTGGAGAGGAATTGAAGTCAGTTCTTTTTCTTTCTTTGGCTTTTGAAATCATCTTTCAAGGGTCACACTTGCAAGAATAGAAAAAGAAGCAATCAGTTGTCTTAGAGGTTCTCTTTTTTAGCCTAAGACAACATTTTGAAAGTTTAGGGCCAGTCTGTTTGAGTGTATAAGTGGGCACTGTTTCATTGAAATTTTGGTCCAATTTTGGTTTAATTCAAGTTTTACCTTGGGGTGTTTGTGTTGTTGTTGGTATTGCTGTGGGTCAAGCTCTATTTTTGTTTGGTTCTGGGGGGTCCTTGATTCATCCCTAAAGTTGAAACTAGTATGTTGTCTAGTTAAAGTTGACTCCTGGATTGCTTTTTACTACTTTTTGGGTTTCAAATTGGGTTCATTTTTGGTGTTGAGTATTGCTGTTGGTTTTCAATTGGTGCTGGCTCATTTCTGGACTGTCATTTCACTTCCTTGTTTGCTACTGGTTGTTTGTTGTCGTTTGCTGTGTTGCACTGCTGCTGACTTCTTCTTTATTCCTCTGTTCACTCCAATCCAGGTACACAATTGAGTTATATTTTATGTAGCCTGGAGATGTAAATATGAAATGAAAGTGTTCGGGCCCCCTAATTATTTGGTGTTGTATCTGTAGTTCAGTAGATATAGATGATAAGTAGTTGTATAGTCCAATTTGATCTATAACTTAATAAAATGTAAACTATGAAGTTTGTACCTAATTGGGACTGTTTAAAACTGTTAATTCATGTTCATTAGTTGTAGATTCAGTATAGTTTAATGCTTATATCAGTTAACACTGAGTTAAAAATCTAATACCAGTATTGTTTAGACCTACAATTAATTCAGAAGTCAACATGTGGTACTTATTCCGATTTCAGGTTAAGCGTGCTTTTAAAACAGCCAAACATGCTAGTATTTGATGTCCTCTCCTTTCATCGTTACGCTCACTATTTCGATGTAGGAACACGTAATTGCCTATTAGTGGTTAATATCAATAGTTTACTTGAATTTGAATCATTTAACTTATTAATGAATGTTAGCAGAATCAAATAATCATGTTAAACAAACAGGGTAACAGGAATTTTAGTCTGGAATTCAATTGGTCCAATGTTGATTAGATTGTGTAGGCAAGCGTTATTTTTCATTATAGGCAAGAATGATTAAAAGATTTGATTTCACATGAGTTCAATGGGCCCAAGTACTAATTCTTGAACTATAATTAATTAGGACTTTTCCTTTTATTATTAGAGAAAAAAATAGATAGAAAAATCATAGTCACTTTAGGATATACTTAAATGAAGAATGAGACGAGCCTCACCAAATAAAACGCACGAACTGTTAGGCCCTCATTAATTGTATATATAAAAATAATTAGATTTCGCGACGGGCCATTTAGCGAATTTCACGGCCTTTCCAAAATAATAACGCGCTAGTATCTTTAGGTGCGCTTTTAATAATTTACTTTCTTAAAATCGGGTGCACATTTATGTGACCCAAATCCAAATCTCAACGGAGTCGAAATATGTCAATAACCACGGGTACATTAATGTGACGTAGTTCGAGATGTGGTTTCACGACGTTGCAATTCTTATTAAAAATAATAATAAAGCGGTAAATAATCTTTAAAATTGCACTATAAGATAACATGTATTAAAATCAGATATTAAGCCATTTATAATAGTTTAAGTGAATGTGCTAGAACAACGGGATCCGGGGGTGCCTAACACCTTCGCTCGGGTCAACGGAATTCCTTACTTAGAATTTCTGGTTCGCAGACTTCACTTGGAAAGTCGAAAATTTCCTCGATTTGGGATTCAAAATAAACCGGTGACTTGGGACACCAAAAGCCAAACCTTTTCCAAGTGGCTATTTTGAAATAAATAAATAATTCGATTTCGAATAATGTCACTTAAATTGGAAAAACTCCCCTTTATTACATCCTCCCAGGGTGTAGTAGCAGAAAAAGGAGGTGTGACAAAAGGAAAGTACATTTTTTTTTGGAATGAAATAAAATAGGAACTAAAATAGAGGGAAGGGGACTCCAGGGTCTACGAACACTAACAGATCTACCTTGGGCCTCCCATAGACTAAAGGTAGCAACCCAAATTCTACTCATGAGGTCTGGCGCTGAAATCTGCACAAAAAGTGCAGAGTGAAGTATCATAACAACCGACCACATATATTGGTAACTGTCGAGCCTATCCTCGGCGAGGTAGCGATAAGGCTAGGACACGACAATAATATATAAACCTTTTCATTTAAATCATATATGAGAAAATATTAACAACAGAAATTAAATAAAACATAATGGGTAGGGGTAACATGCTGAGGGGGATATCAAGTTCTGACAGTAATACAATGTAATGACCCGGCTGATCGTTTTAAGAATTAATGCCACGATCCCTATTAACTTCTTTCCCCATGTTTTACTACTGTGAATTGCCGGGAGGATTCGTTTGGAGTTTCATAGTGTTTTGGGACACTTAGTCCCTCAATGAGAACTTAAGCCTTAGAACTTAGATCGTACTCGGAGCAGTTTGAAGACGACCTCGAAATGGAATTCCGCCGATTCCTTTAGCTCCGTTGGGTGATTTCACACTTAACGACGAGTTCAGATTGTGTCTTGGAGGTCTGCAGCTTATTTAGGCTGGAAATGCCAAAAGTTAAATTTTTGAAGTTTTCGGTTTGATAGTGAGATTTTGATATAGGGATCAAATGGAATTTCAAAAATTCAGGATGGTCCGTGGTGTCATTTGGGATGTGTGAAAAATTTTAGGTTATTCGGATGAGGTTTTGTAGACTTTTTGATCAAAAGCGTAATTTGGATATTTTGGAATCCTTAGGCTTGAATCCAAGGGTGATTTGGTGTTCCTGCATTGTTTTATGTGTTTTGGGGGTTAATACAAGTTTGAATAGTGTTATGTGACTTGTTGGCATGTTTGGTTGAGGTCCGGGGGGCCTCTGGTAAGTTTCGAATGCTTAACAGAAGTTGAATTGGACTTTGGAAAATATGAACTTGGCTGAAACTATCATAATCGCACCAGTGTCTATGGGACCGCACGTGCAGCCTAAGGAAATATTGAAATTGGTCACAGACACAGCCCAGGTACCGCAGAAGCGGCACCACGTCTACGGGTAAGAGGTCATAGGTGCGGAAGTTTTGTCTTGAATGAAAAGTTGCAGGTGCGGTCATTTGCCGCAGAAGAGGGAAGAAGCAAATATCGCTGGTCAAAAAAATGGAAGAACAAGGGTTTGAAATCAAAAATTGGAAAAATGATTTGGAGCTCGGGTGAGGGCAATTTCTCGAGGGTTTTTGAAAGAGAAACTAGGTAACAATTTTTATCTTGATTTTGATCCTAGAACTAAAATCTACTATTGTTTCCGTCATCTAGTTAAGGAAAATTGGAGTAAAAAGGTTTGGAAAATGGGAGAAGCTTCCCAATTGAAAATTTGAGTTTTGAGTGGGATTTTGACATTAGAATTTGGTGATTTTTGTTCGAGTGTGTTTGTGAGTGATCGGGGGTTCTGAATTTGTAAATTTTTGGGCAATTTTCATAATTTCGTGTGTTACCTTCAAATTAATTGTTAAATTAGTTACTTGAATTTATATTTACATTATGCAATTACTTTGAATAGATTTGGGCCATTTGGAGTTGGGTACTCGTGGCAAGAACGTGATTTCGAGTTGATTGAGCTGGTTCTAGGCAAGTGGCTTGCCTAACCTTGTGTGGGGGAACTCCCGTTAGGATTTGGTACTGTTGTTATATGATTGTCTTCTAAGTGAGGTGACGAGTGCGTATGTGAGCACGTAATTTTTGCCCTATATGAGAATCACTCCCAAAAAATTCAAATATAAAATAATTTTGTTTGTTTACAATTGTTATTAATTTTTTGTTATTTTTCTTGTATTGTTTGCATTCGTTCGTGCATGTTTATTTGTTAAATTAATGAAAATACAAAAATATGATGCATTTGCATTTAGGAAATAATTTTACAATTAGGAGTAATTAAGTTCGTTTTACTAAATAAAAAAATCACTAAATAATGTACTTTGCATTTTAGCATTTAATGTCCAAATTGCGTGATTTTATTTTTAATTGGTATTTAATTGTATGTGTTAATTAGTACTTTTTATTTTTAGGACTTTAGTTTTTGAAAGAGAAATAAAATACAGGAAAAGAAGAAAAATAGGTAAAATCGGACTGGGCCAATTGACCACAGCCCAATTCAACACCCCATACCCGGCCCAGGTTTTCATCGCAAAAGGCCATCAAATAACGTAGTATAGGGCGAGTACTACGTCGTTTCGATGGCAACCAGCCAGTCCATCTCCATGATCTGCCAAATGACCACGTTTTAAGGCCAATGGGTCTCATCCGCTCGCCCAAATCAATCCAACGGTCATGATCCCTTCACCTAATACCCGACCTACTTTCCCGAACCGACCCAGTCCCCCACTTAACCAAAGGACACCGTTTTCACTTAAGTGAATGATCCAGCCCGTTGATCTCGTTTGATCAAATGGCCAGGATTTAATCCCCACCCCACTATATATTCCTAAAACCTTATCCCCCCATAGCCAAACCCCACCCATCGTCTCTCTCAGACCTCTCAGAGACAACCCCCATGAAACCCTAGCCTCCACCCCTCCCCTTCGCCTGAAATCCGGTGGCAACGATGCCGACGACCACCAAAATAACACCCCTGAGCCACCAAACCACCCTCTCTCCAAATCCATGTCCCTCGTCCCTCGAATCATGACAGAACCTTTCGAATCTTCAATCGAAGATCGGTCCAAAACCCTAGCCACCTCAACTTGACCCCAAATCAACACCAGTTGGCCACCTGACCTCCCTCGTCCCTAAACCACCCCTAGTTTCACTCGAATTGAGTCGGAGCTTGACAAATCTTAAATCGATTGAGTGTACCCTAACAAAATCAAAGCCTGAAATCAAGCCAAAGTAGGAAAATTGAAGTCTTCATCGACCTTAATCGTGTGTTCTCAGTCGAGAACACTCGATTAGGGTCCATGTCGCCTTCAACCTCAAGTCAAAGTTTCGATTGGAACGGATTAGAGTTTAGCCCGTAGTTTCTAAGGTATTTCTTCTCTTTTCTCTGATTTTTCTTGTTGTTGTATTTTCTTTTTATTTTATCTGATTAAGCTCCATTTTAGTGCATCACTTATGTCAATTAACTCTCCTTCTCCATCGGACCTTTCTCTGGTCCAGTTTTCAGCTTTTGTTGATTAACATACGTTATAAATTGTTGAGTCGTTTCGTCGAATAACCCGTGTCTTTAAGTGTATGATTTTAGACTTTAGTTTGTGTTTTCCTTCTTGATTCAGTGTTTTGAATGCTTCATTTTCCTTTTAGTTATAATTAAAGTTGCCCTTGAGCATTAGAAGCCAGTTTGTCTTGAAGTTCATCTTATGGTTGAATTGTTTCTAATTTGTGTTAAAAATCCGGATTTTCATGTTTTTCCAGTATGTATTTACTGTTTGATTGTTCTCACTCATATCTATCTGCAATCAATAGTAGTGTCCATCAGTTTCTTAATTGAATAGTGAGAACTTCAAATGTGATATATTCTGGACATTTAAGGAACCAAATTAGGGCTGACAACTAGTTGAATTGGTTATAGCTGATTGGGATTTTGTACCAAATTTTAAAGGGTTAAGGTAGGATAGTAGTTTCAGGGGTTTCAAGGCAGTATTTTTGGAATTTTAATGTTTGAAAATTGTTTAATTGAATGCTCTGTCAATAAGCAGTAATGTGCCATTAAATCTAATATATTTGTTTAATAATAGTGGAGAACAAAACATAATACGGAGGTTTAAAGGGAGTGATTAAACAAATAGGCAACCATAACAACTGAATTAAAAATTGAATGAGACATATAGTAGTTGGCAAAATCAGGGAATATGATGGGCTGATTTCATTTTCTTAATAGGTTAGTGGTAAAACACGCTGGAAAGAGGGGTCTGTTTTGGGTATAAATGAGAGGATTTAGGACAGAGTTAAGGGGGACTTCCATGAGCATTTTTTTGAAGTCTTGAACTTTTTTTTTTGTAAGTAAAAAGGTCTTCTCTGATCAGTCTTAGGGGAGAGAGTTTTAGAGCTAAAAAGGGCCAGTGTTAAAAAAATAGAGAGAAGGCATTTAGTTTAATTTTGAAAGACAGGACCAATCTTTAAGAGTGGGGTTCCTTTTAATCAGTCTTAAAGAGTTGAGAGAATTAAATCTTAAAAAAATAGAGGGAAATGTTGAAAATATCACTGTTCCATTGAGTTCTTGTTTCAGTCAAGTTCAGTAGAGTCTATTGTGGGTGTTTGCTATTGCTACGTGGGTTTTACAACAGGTTCTGGGATGTGGTCGAGTGCTATTCTGGTTTAAGACTGACTTTGAGCTATTTCGGAATTCCAAAGTTTCTACTGCTGACCCCTTTTTCTCTTCTTATTGCTCACAAATTTCAAGATATTTGCTTTCTTTCTTGGTGTAATGGTGCTGATTTGAAGTGGGAATACAAATGGAAAATGCTTACCTTTTGCTTCTTGAATCTTGTCTGTTTGGACTGCATGTACTGATGCCTAAATAGTTTAGCCACAATAGCTTAATGTAGTTTAGTTCCAATTTGTATACAACTGTATAATTGGACTGAGACTGGACTATGATTGGGTTGTTTTAGGTGTTGGCTGTTCAATTTATGTGCTGAGTGCATTGGTCCTTAAACTTGTCTCATTTTCGTTTGGTTGTGAAGTGTAAAGCAGTTACAATTATTTGAAGCTTTCATGTGTAGTAAGCTTTCCTTAAGTAAATAGCCCGGTTCTAAATGTTGAATTATCAAGTTGTAGCTGCTATGTGAATAATCAGCCTTGATACTTCTTAGTGCAATGTAGTCTCAATGATGTTCCTTTTGTGTAATGAAACATGCGAGTAGGTAAAAACCTGGACAAACTGGGCATTAAAATTGGAGTTTGAGCTCATCATTTCCATGTTAATAATTTCAGGTAGCATAAGTTAGATCCATATGATAATCCTGTTTTCCATTTCAATAGCAAGTTCAGTAATTCCATTTAGTAATCTTGGCTCGAACCAACCTAAAAATAATCGGGTTTGCTTTGTGTTGTCACGATCGACTTCCAGTAACTAAATAAGTAATCTGAATCTTAAAACCAGGATTCTAATGATCACTCATTACATTAAATTCGAATAGGAGAATATGGCTTTTCTTTGCCATTGTTAAACAGTTCTTAAATAGTGAATAAATTAGGATTTCTTTTTTTTTTTAGATACCAAAAATATAGAGAATCATAGTTGCTTTAGGTTTGCCCTTAATTAACAAAATGAGACGAGCCTCGGCAAATTAAACGCACAAATTGCGGGGTCCTCAATAATTGTTTATATTAAAATACTTAGAATTCGAGACGTGCCATTTAGCGGATTTTCATGGCCTTCCGCAAAGTTAATAACACGTTAGTCGCTTTAGGTGCGTTCTTTAATAATTTTACCTTCCTAAATTCGGGTGTGCATCTCATGCGACCCTAAATCCAAATCCCAAAACATTGAACAAAGTGTGTCGAGGATCCAGGTGCATTTCATGTGAAGTGATCCAAAAACATGTTTTAAACGACGTTCAATTTCTTAAAATTCAATTAAAAAGCGGTTAAAAGGTAAAAATGCACATAGGTTTGAACATGTATTAAAATCAGATTTTAGCCAAATATAGCAGTTGAGCGGCCGTGCTAGAACCACGGAACTCGGGAATGCCTAACACCTTCTCCCAGGTTAACATAATTCTTTACCCGGATTTCTTGTTCGTGACTGTTAAACAGAGTCAAACCCTTTCCTCGATTCAGGATTCAAACCGGTGACTTGGGACACCATAAATCTCCTAAGTGGCGACTCTGAATCCTGTAGTAAAATGAATCCCGTTTCTCTTTTCCTTTAATTGGAAAAACTCCCTTTACTACATCTCATTTCGGGGGTGTAGTCGGTAAAAATGAGGTGTGACAGCTCTGGTGACTTTGCTGGGGAAATAACCTAGAACCACTAGTTCAGGGTTAGAAATTCAAGCTTGGAATAATTGTTGTATTAGGCTTATTTATTATCTGATTTTTATTTGATGCTTCGACTTAAATGTTCTAAATTTTGCTTTTTACCGCTTTGATGGTTTTTGAACTGTTTATATAAACTGCCTTCTCACGCACCCCTTCTGAATCTTCTTGAAATTAAAATTGGGAATTTGCTTGACATAGCCCGCTTTCTTTGAGATAAACGAGGTGCTTGGAACCCGGTTAAGGATTTAGTCACACATATTTTAGGCGGGGAGCACCACTAGTTAAGCCAGAAAGCAATGCTACTGGTACACTAACCCTCCTCGGCTCAAGTGGTCTGCTCGAGTAAGCCAGTCTAGATGCTTTCTCCAATAAGATTTGAACTTAGAAGAACAAACCTCATAAATGGATATCCTTAGTAGGAGCGTTCTGTTTGCATCATGTGCATTTGACTTCGGAGACTCAACACAGGGGTTGGGTCTGTCTAGGCAGGTGTACCTGAAATGAAAAAGACCATCCTGATGCATCTTACTTGCTACTTGTGCATCTATTTTCTTCAGACTTGCATGCTGACCGGCTTTGAATATTGG
The DNA here is from genome assembly GCA_026770625.1 of Nicotiana glauca. Lineage (NCBI taxonomy): Eukaryota > Viridiplantae > Streptophyta > Magnoliopsida > Solanales > Solanaceae > Nicotiana > Nicotiana glauca. The sequence continues at coordinate 221,610 of MU695595.1, forward strand.
GAAATTTTTTTTTTAAAAAAGAGAAAAATAGCGGTGTAAAGAGATAATTACCTATTTTTTTTAGAAAAAACCAGAGTTCAAATAGTGTCGAAACTCTGCTGAAATTTTGAGAAAATGAAAGAAAAATGTTTTTTTTTTTTTTTGAAAACCTGTTTTCAAAATAGTTTGTTTTATTTGGCAGAACTACGTAAGTTTGATTCTTCCCAGATGTGGGATACGTAGACAACTCATATCGGGTTCAACTATTTGGAAAAATTATTTGAAAAAATAATTATTAAAAGAAAACAAAAAAAAAAGAATTTTTTTAGGGTAAATAAATGTCTGTTTTTCCATAAGTAAGGTGATGACATTCTTGTCGAAAATAGCCGAATATCACCAAAAGAACGCCGGAAGGCCATTTTTTCAAGAATAACCGCCTTTGGTCATTTCTCATAATTTTTGACCGTGTTAGCAAACACAACCTTTAAATCTTCTTCGAAGTGCTGAAAGGCCGAATTGACAAGACCAGATATTTTTATGAAATTTTTTAGAAAACTGTGATTATTTTACTATAAAAAAAGTATTTGTCAGTCAGAGTTTGTTAGTCTATTATTAGACTATATTGCCCTTTTAAAGTTAGAGTCTTTTGGGAGTTCATTAATATTGTAATAAAATGCATCGTAATAAACACATATTTCTTTTATGAAAATTTTGAAAAGAAAATCCATTTTTTTAATTAGTCATTTGGTATTTATGTCAGAACTACGCACGGTCTGATTCATGCGGGGACATGATACGTAGGCAATCCAGATAAGATTCGACCACCATTAAAAAGAAAAGAAATAAAAGGGAATGAAAAAAAACAAAAGAAAAAAAGAGAGAGAATGAGAAACAAAGGAAAGTCTGGGAGATGTTCAAAAAGGGCACAATTATAAGAAGCCTGAATGACGCACAATAACTGAAGCAAATGCATGATACAAAGGTTTTAACAGCCTAGGTGCATTGCATCCTCAATGTGTGTTTACCTATCTATTCAAAGCCCCAATGCTAACAGGTTTCTCCCATTTAGGTTCTTTGTCAATTCCGAAAAAGTGGTTGATTGTGGTTTTAAAGTGGTAACTCTTCCCTACAACACAAAGGCAAAAGATAATGGTAGAGAACAACAGAACTGAGTGGGTTGGTACCGATGCCCGAAAACAGCTGGTTGGACAGAACAACAGGTTTGTAGAAGAAATGAAAATGTTGAGACATCATGTGGCAGATATGTATCGGGCATGGATGACCGGGAAAGCACCATCCCCTCCACCGCCTAGCTTCCTGGGCTCTGTCCTTACCCAAACACCTAACACAATAATGGGTGATCCTCCATACTCTCCATATCTACCCACTTATGACAGCTTTCCCAGCCACCCGAGTAGCTCCATTACTCGTCGACCAACTATATTTCCCCAACGCTGCTTCTCTCCATGGGACTCCCAAAGACATGCTTTACTTTCTAAGTACCCAGCTCCACAAAATACCTATCTTCCCCCACGAGCGTACCGGAAACCCCCTAGGTCAGGTTTTAAGCCAAATCAGTCATTTAGGAATGAGAGGTTCCTGAAACGAGAAAAGGCCCTCGCCCCTATCGGAAAATCTTATGCAAGCCTGTTTGAAAGGCTAAATCATACTGGCCTAATTGAGTCGCTCCCTGGATATAATCCAAGCCCACGTGCAAGAAGTTTTGACCCTGCTAAAAGGTGTGAATACCATTCCAATGCCCGGGGGCACAATGTTGAAGATTGTCGTGTTTTTAAAAGGGAGATAGAGAAAATGATTCAAGAAGGGGTGATTGTGATTGTGATCAATGACAGTGATAGGGAGCACGGGAATACTCTTGGGGATGTATTGACTAAAGCTGAAGGTGTTGAAACAGATAGTGGTCTTGGAAATATTGATGCGGAGCTCACTGGCTAAGATGCCGTGCTTGGTAATTAGGAAGACGCTCCATTTTGTTTGGTCAGCCGGAGTAGAGTTTTGGTGGTTTATTTTGCTGTCATTTCTGTTGTCCGAGTTATTCTTAGGGTTGTAATCCGGATATTGTCTTGTGACTCAAACCCTCCTGTCCTTTCATTTCTTGTCTAGCTTGTTTAGTCGTAGTGGCCTGTGTATTGTTGTCCAGGTTCATTTCAGGTTTATTCCAAGGCGGTACTCCAGTTGTTTTGCCTGTATTGTAATACGAACCGTTTCACCGTTTGTCTAATACAAATTCTGGTCTTTTATTATTTCTAGTCATTTTCTTTGTTTAGTTCTTTTATCCTTTTGTTGTGTCTTTTGTTCAACGCCGATTCTAGTGACATGACATGCGCGCACAGTTTAGGCCTGATCTTAAAAGTTAATCATAAAACCATTGGGAGATGATCGGGATACTTAAAGGAAATAAGAACAGTTGATATCATTCGAAGCCCAAACCATGTGGAACCTTGGGCAGATAAAACATAAAGAAACTGTAAATGTATGCTTGTCAAATTTACGATGGTCGTTCATGATAATGAGAGTGAAACTGTTGCCCAAAGGGTGCTTTGTATTTAATAGATGAAGAATGCAAATATGTTGATATAGCTATCAAGTCTAGCACGATCTGAAGATGTTACAAATCTTTGTTTAAAAGCATTGTTTGTGCTTGGCGTGTTTTGAAGATTGGAATGATGAAGGCATTTTATTCTGCTATCTAAACACTTTGTCCTTCATTAACCCTTTGAGCCTTATTAGTTTTCTTTCATACCCCTCTTTCGGAATCAGTAGCAAAGGTTAGAAACACAAACATGGAAGATAAAGAGATAAAGAAAAAGAGAGAGAAGAAAAAGGAAACAACAAAAATGACAAAAGAGAAAAAAAAAAGAAAAGAAAAAGAGAAAAGAAAATAATAAGTGGAAAGGAAAACTAGAACAACAAGGAATTAGGAACTACGTTTGACCTGATTCCTCAAAGAGGATACGTAGGCATTTCACGGCTCGGTCATAGTGTAAAAAAAAATCAAAAAATCCCCAAGCAAGAAACTGGGGCAGAAGTTGTGTTTGATATAATGAAATCTGCTTCCGAAGGTTGTAAATTTTGAACCCAAATTGATTTGTTTGAGCCTTTAATACCCTTTCTTTCTAGCCCTACCAAAAATCCCACATTACGATCCAAAGAAAGACCTCCCGATCAGTCTTCAAAAGATGCCAAGTCAGGCAAATAGAAGTCAAGAATAACACTTCGGTCCCCAGTAGAAAAGAAATCAAATGGTAACACCCCAATACCCAGCTGAAAAGTAATACAAATGAGAGAGTCATATCGGTGAAAACCTTCACGGCCACCTTGAGGCGACTGTAAGTTGGGAGAAAAACCAAAATGAGAGAGACTTGCTAGTGAAAACCCTTCGGGCATTACAAGTCGAATAAAGACTAAGAATCAGATGGAAATTACCAGACGGGGATTGTGAAAGGCGAATAGCGACGGAGGATAGGCCACATGTGCATGTCATGACCATTAGAGTTGGTATCCACGTCTTATAGGTTTCTACTTCATAGTTTTATTGTTAGGAGTCATATTTTTCATTGTCTTTTATTCTGTTCTTTTATCTTGTCCATTTCCTCTTCCTGAGTCTGTTTGGTCAGAACAAGCGAGAAATATCTTCAAAATTTGCCATCAACTTTCCAATTATGCAAGACGAGATCTGACTAGTACATCAAAGTGGTATAAGTCAGAAAAGGATAACAAAAGCGCACTGAGCTGGTAATAGTCAACATGCTTTGAGATTCGTGCAAATACCCAAGATCGGTCCATTCATGGACAGTGCAACAATAGGAGGGACAGGGTGAATGAATCAAAGGTACATTCTATGACGAGGTTGACAAAAGGGTGGGCCAATGTCAAGAAGGATATCCCCAGCCGAAATCGAAGGGTATAAGGCCAAGGCCAGTGGACAAATCAAGAAAGAAAAACACGGAGAGCGATGGACATAATTTGGAAATTCATATGAGACACAAAGGTCGGGGAAATGCCAGTTCACGAACAATGCCACAAAAGAAGATATCGGGGTCATATAAGAGCGTAAAACAACAGTGGAAAGGTTTGTGAATAAGGAGTCGTCAAGAAGGGCGGAAGTTATCATCTAAGTTTCAAGATGGACAGACAACGTAGAGCATGGAAAAGAGAAAAGGAAAACCACCCCCAGCAGGAGCATCACAACCAACCACCACACTTTGAACTGACAGAATCTTCTTTGATTTGAAACAGGGGCAGGAAATGTTATTGATGGCAGAAAGGTGTGATACGAGGAAAGTTGTCAAACTGGGGCAAGAAAAAATTTCTTTCATTTTGAAAATTTTCTTGAAGTCAGGTACCCCATCGAGGAAGAAGGAAGATAACACAAGTTAAAAAAAACCCAGTGTTATCCCCAACAGTTTTCAGAGGAATGGAACACAAGTTTTAAAGGAAGTAGTTTTGAAGGAGGAAGATAAAATATTTTGAAAAAAAAGTGTTATCCCCAGCAGTTTGCAGAAGAATGAAACACCAATTTTCAAGGAAGCAGTTTTGAAGGAGGAAGATAACACCAGTTTTAAGAGAAGCAGTTTCCAGGGAAGACGACATGAGTTTTGAGGGAAGCAGTTCTGGAGGAAGATAATTCAAGTTAGAAGGAAAACGGTTCAGGAGGTAAGGGGGAGCAACGGCAATAGAATGCAGTTTAAGTTGTAGCTGAAGTCAGGTGCTCGCCTGAAGAACGGAAAGGCATTATCTTTTTAAATTATATTTGAAGTTTTAAATTATAGTTGAGGTCAGGAGCTCGCCTGGAGATTGGAATGGAAAAATATTTTTAAGTTGTTGTTGAAGTTAGGAGCCCGCCTGGAGATCGGAATGGCATTTTACTTTTAAGTTGTTATTGAAGTCAGGTGCCAGCCTGAAGAGAGGAATGGCGTTTTTATTTTCTAAGTGTTGTTGAAGTTAGGAGCCTGCCTGAAGAGAGGAATGGCATTTTATTTTCTAAGTTATTGGTTGAAGTCAGGAGCCCGCCTGAAGAGAAGAATGACATTTTATTTTCTAAGTTATTGTTGAAGTCAGGAGCCCGCCTGAAGAGAGTAATGGAGTTTATTTTCTAAGTGGTTGGTTGAAGTCAGGAGCCCGCCTGAAGAGAGGAATGGCATTATATATATTTTTTTAAAATTGTTGCTGGAGTCAGGAGCCCGCCTGGAGATTGGAATGGCGTTTTATTTTCTAAGTTGTAGTTGAAGTTGTGGTTGAAGTCAGGAGCCTTCCTGGAGATCAGAATGGTGTTATAGTTTTGAGTTGTTGTTGAATTCAAGAGCCCTCCCGGGGATCATAATGGCGTTATATTTTTGAGTTATTGTTGAAGTCAGGAGCCCGCCTAGAGATCAGAATGGCGTTTTATTTTCTAAGTTGTAGTTGAAGTTGTGGTTGAATTCAGGAGCCCGCCTGAAGAACGGAATGACGTTTTATTTATAAGTTGTTGTCAGGAGCCCACCTGGAGATCGGAATGGCGTTTTATTTTCTAAAGTTGTTGTTGAAGTCAGGTGCCCGCCTGGATATCGGAATGGCGTTATATTTTTTAAAGTTGTTGCTGAAGTCCGGAACCCGTGTGAAGAGCGGAAAGGCATTGTATTTTTAAGTTATAGTTCAGGTCAAGAGCCCGCGTGGAGAACGGAAAGGCATACCTTTTTAATTCAAGAAGTCAGCAACCCGCCGGGAGGGCGAAAGGTTACAACAAAAATCCCCAGCATAAATTCAAATTCAGAAATCAGAAGAAGGGCAACAGTGGTCAGAAGAAAGCAGTTCAAGCTTCGAAGAAAAAATAATTCAAAGCCCGCAAGAAGAAAATAAGCAGTTTGAGTTCGGCAATCAAGAGAAGTCTACGAGTCAAATTAGAAGTGAAGAAACATCGGAAGAGACACAAATCAACTAGAGACACAAGAGAAGTTGGAAGATCTAGATAAGATTTTGTAATTCATAGACTAGTTTAATCTAGCTTCTTATTTTCTTTTTAGCATGGTGTAATAAGGAGGTCGGTAAGCAGTAGCAGTAGCAGCAGCAACAACAACAGTAACAGCAAAATCATAGTTCCACGGTAGTCCCAGCTACCAAAACTTCCTGAACTACATTGAACTGATTCCCTTTTAGCCAGGGATATGTAGGAAACCTTTGAAGCAGAGGTTCGGTCAAATCTTTCAAAAATGCTTCACATGGAGGAGTCAAACGGGCACAAATCGCTCGTATCAACTCACTTTATCTTTGCATGAAAACTCTTCATGTTTTCAGACAAAGAGGGGCAGCTGTGGGCACGTGATTTTTGCCCTATATGAGAATCACTCCCAAAAAATTCAAAAATAAAATAATTTTGTTTGTTTACAATTGTTGTGAATTTTGTGTTATTTTTCTTGTATTGTTTGCATTCGTTCGTGCATGTTTATTTGTTAAATTAATGAAAATACAAAAATATGTTGCATTTGCATTTAGAACTTAATTTTACAATTAGGAGTAATTAAGTTCGCTTTACAAAATAAAAAAATCATAAAATAATGTACTTTGCATATTTAGCATTTAATGTCCAAATTGCGTGATTTTATTTTTAATTGGTATTTAATTGTGTGTGTTAATTAGTACTTTTTATTTTTAGGACTTTAGTTTTGGAAAGAGAAATAAAAAGGAAATTAAATACAAGAAAAGAAGAAAAAATAGGTAAAATCAGACTGGGCCAATTGACCACAGCCCAATTTAACACCCCATACCCGACCCAGGTTTTCAGCCCAAAAGACCATCAAACGATGTAGTATAGGGTGAGTACTACGTTGTTTCGATGGCAACCAGCAAGGCCATCTCCATGATCAGCCAAACGACCCCATTTTAAGGACAATGGATCTTAGCCGTTCGCCCAAATCAATCCAACGGTCATGATCCCTTCACCCAATACCCAGCCCACTTTTCCGGACAGACCCAGTCCCTCACTTAACCAAACGACAACATTTTCACTTAAGTGAATGATCTAGGCTGTTGATCTCGTTTGACAAACGGCCAGGATTACATCCCCACCCCACTATATATTCCTAAAACCTTACCCCGCCCCCCATAGCCAATATCCACCCATCATCTCTCTCAGACCTCTCAGAGATAACCCCATGAAACCTTAGTCGCCACCCCTCCCCTTCTCCTGAAACCCGGCGGCAACGACACCGAAGACAACCAAAAAAATACCCATGAGCCACCAAACCACCCTCTTTCCAACTCCATGTCCCTCGTCCCTCGAATCATGATAGAACCTTTCGAATGTTCAATCGAAGATCGGTACAAAACCCTAGCCGCCTCAACTTGATCCCAAATCAACACCAGTTGACTCCCTAACTTCCCTTGTCCCTAAACCATCCCTAGTTTTACTCGAATCGAGCTGGAGCTTGATGAATCTTAAATTGATTGAGCGAACCCTAATAGAACCAAAGCCTGAAATCAAGCCAAAGCAGGAAAATTGAAGTCTTCTTCGACCTTGGTCATGTGTTCTCAGTCGAGAACACTCGATTAAGGTCCATGTCGGCTTCAACCTCAAGTCGAAGTTTTGATTGGAACTGATTGGAGTTTAGCCTGTATTTTCTAAGGTATTTTTTCTCTTTTCTCTAATTTTTCTTATTGTTGTATTTTCCTTTTATTTTATCTGATTAAGCTCTATTTTAGTGCATCACTTCTGTCAATTAACTCTCTTTCTCCATCGGACCTTTCTCTGATCCAGTTTTCAGCGTTTGTTGATTAGCATATATTATAAATTGTTGAGTCGTTTCGTCGAATAGCCCGTGTCTTTAAGTGTATGGTTTTAGACTTTAGTTTTTTTTTCTTGTTGATTCAGTGTTTTGAATGCTTCATTTTCCTTTTAGTTATAATCAAAGTTGCCCCTGAGCATTAGAAGTCAGTTTGTCTTGAAGTTCATCTTATAGTTGAATTGTTTCTAATTTGTGCTAAAAATATGGATTTTCATCTTTTTCCAGTATGTGTTTACTTTTTGATTGTTCTCACCATATCTATCTTCAATCAGTAGTAGTGTTCATCAGTTTCTTAATTGAATAGTAAGAATTTCAAATGTGATATATTCTGGACATTTAAGGAACCAAATTAGGTCTGACAACTAGTTGAATTGGTTATAGCTGATTGGGATTTTGTACCAAATTTGAATGGGTTAAGGTAGGATAGTAGTTTCAGGGGTTTTAGGGGGGTATTTTTGGGATTTAAATGTTTGAAAAGGTTTAATTGAGTGCTCTGTCATTAAGCACTAATGTGCCATTAAATCTAATATATTTGTTTAATAATAGTGGGGAACAAAACATAATGGGGAGGTTTAAAGGGAGTGATTAAACAAATAGGCACCCATAACAATAGAATTAAAAACAGAATGAGACATATAGTAGTGGGCAAAATCAGGGAATATGATGGGCTGATTTCATTTTCTTAATAGGTTAGTGGTAAAAATGCTAGAAAGAGGGGTCTGTTTTGGGTAAAAATGAGAGGATTTAGGACAGAGATAAGGGGGACTTCCTTGAGCATTTTTCTGAAGTCTTGAACCTTTTTTTTAAAGTAAAAAGGGCTTCTCTGATCAGTCTTAGGGGAGAGAGGTTTAGACCTAAAAAGGAACAGTGTTAAAAAAATAGAGAGAAGGCATTCAGTTTACTTTTGAAAGACATGACCAATCTTTGAGAGTGGGGTTCCTTTTAATCAGTCTTAAAGAGTTGAGAGTATTAAAGCTTAAAAAACAGAGGGAAATGTTGAAAATATCACTGTTCCATTGAGTTCTTGTTTCAGTCAAGTTCAGTAGAGTCTATTGTGGGTGTTTGATGTTGCTGTGTGGGTTTTACAACTGGTTCTGGATTATGGTCGAGTGTTATTCTGGTTTAAGACTGGTTTTGAGCTGTTTCTGAATTCCAAAGTTGCTGCTGCCTGTCACCTGCTACTGCTGACCTCTTTTTCTTTTCTTATTGCTCACAAATTTCCAGTTATTTTCTTTCTTTCCTGGTGTAATGGTGTTGATTTGAAGTGGGAATACAAATGGAAAATGCTTGCCTTTTGCTTCTTGGACCTTGTCTGTTTGGACTGCATGTACTGATGCCTAAATAGTTTAGACACAATAGATTGATGTAGTTTAGTTCCAATTTGTATACAACTGTATAATTGGACTGAGACTGGACTATGATTGGGTTGTTTTAGGTGTTGGCTGTTCATTTTTTGTGCTGAGGCAATTGGTCCTTAAACTTGTCTCATTTTCGTTTGGTTGTGAAGTGTAAAGCAGTTACAATTATTTGAAGCTTTCATGTGTAGTAAGTTTTCCTTAAGTAAATAGCCCGATTCTAAATGTTGAATTATCAAGTTGTAGCTGATATGTGAATAATCAGCCTTGATACTTCTTAGTGCAATGTAGTCTCAATGATGTTCCTTCTGTGTAATGAAACATGCGACTAGGTAAAAGCTTGGACAAACTGGGCATTAAAATTGGAGTCTGAGCTTATCATTTCCATGTTAATAATTTCAGGTAGCATAAGTTAGATCCATATGATAATCTTGTTTACCATTTCAATAGCAAGTTTAGTAATTCTATATAGTAATCTTTGCTCGAACCAACCTAAAAATAATCAGGTTTGCTTTTTGTTGTCACGATTGGCTTCCAGTAACTAAATAAGTAATTTGAGTCTTAAAACCAGGATTCTTATGATCACTCATTGCATTAAATTCGAATAGGAGAATATGGCTTTTCTTTGCCATTGTTAAACAGTTCTTAAACAGTGAATAAATTAGGATTTTTTTTAGAGAAAAAAATATAGAAAATCATAGTTGCTTTAGGTTTTCCCTTAATTAACAAAATGAGACGAGCCTCGCCAAATAAAATGCACGAATTGCGGGGCCCTCAATAATTGTTTATATTAAAATACTTAGAATTCGGGACGTGTCATTTAGCGGATTTTTATGGCGTTCCGCAAAGTTAATAACACGTTAGTCACTTTAGGCGCGTTCTTTAATAATTTTATCTTCCAAAATTCGGGTGTGCATCTCATGCGACCCCAAATTCAAATCCTAAAATGTTGAATAAATTGTGTCGAGGATCCGGGTGCATTTCATGTGACGTGATCCAAAAACATGTTTTAAACAACGTTCAATTTCTTAAAATTCAATTAAAAAGCGGTTAAAAGGTAAAAATGCACATAGGTTTGAACATGTATTAAAATCATATTTTAGCCAAATATAGCAGTTGAGAAACCGTGCTAGAACTACGAAACTCGAGAATGCCTAACACCTTCTCCCGGGTTAATAGAATTCCTTTCCCGGATTTCTGGTTCGCGACTGTTAAACAGAGTCAAACCCTTTCCTCAATTCGGGATTCAAACTGGTGACTTGAGGCACCATAAATCTCCCAAGTGGCGAGTCTGAATCTTTTAATAAAATGAATCCCGTTTTGATTGTCCTTTAATTGGAAAAACTCCTTTTACTACATCTCCTTTCGGGGGTGTAGTAGGTAAAAAGGAGGTGTGACAACGTACACGTGATAATTGTTGAAAATCCCATTTTCATTGAGCTAACACCTATGTTTTGTTGCAATTTAGCAAATACTTGTACTTGAAGCCTCTTATTTAGATTATGAAAAGTATGCTTACGTGACTTAATTATCTTACCTTCTTTAATTGTCTACTTGTACTCTATGCAGCATGTTAGAGTATAAATTCCTGTTTAATTCTGGAATAGAACTGTATATTCTTCTGAGATGGTTGTGTGTTTACTTTGGGATTACGGGACAGTATCACGAGAGATCCCCCTGCTTGTTTACTTTGGGACTACGGGTCGGTATTCCGGTAGATCCCCCTGCACATTTATAATTGGGACTACGGGACAACACCCGGTAGATTCCCCATACTGGATATTTCCTTTGGGAATACAGATTGTATTCCGGGAGTTCCCCTGCATATTTATGATTCAGGCTATGGGACAATATCCTGAGAGATCCTCTGGAAATTTACGTTTGGGACTATGGGACGATATTCAAGGAGATCCCCTATTGCTATTTCTGTGTACTGAGTTAGATTTTCTCTATGATTTTATTCATTATAGACTATTAGCACCTTGATTATATTGTCGTATGCTATATTGTTTTAACTTGTTTTTCAATTATAACCAGTATGGCCCTGACCTTCCTCGTCACTACTCGATCGAGGTTAGGCTTGGCATATAGTGGGTACCACTGTGGTGTACTCATGCTCTTTCCTACACATGTTTTTTTTGTGCATATCCAAGTTATTCGGCTCAGACATACTATCAGTGAGGTGATACGGATCTTTAGAGACTTCGAGGTATATCTGCCTGTCTTCAGACCAAGGAGTCCTTTTCGATTCTTCCCTCTAGCTTTAGTTTTGCTGTATTTACTTTTGTTTAGACATTCTAGAGTTAGAACATTTATACTTATTCAACAACTTGTGATTTCATGAGATTTCGTGTTTTGGGAGTTGATTCAGTTTGAGAGTTTATATTTGTATATGTCGAGCGGCATATTAAATGTTTTATTCAAGTTTATCAGCAGTTTTTGTTAGTTTTATCTTTTGTTTCCTTTTCCCGAAATTTGTTAGGATTACCTAGTCGTAGAGACTAGGTGCAAGTTGTTAGGATTACCTAGTAGTAGAGACTAGGTGCCGTCACAGCCATTCACGGAGGGAGAACTTGGGTTGTGACAAGTTGGTGTCGACGCCCCCTTTTCCCTCCCTCCAGAGAGCGAGAAATTGGGTTTACAACATTTAGGAAAGACAACTCTATTACCGTTTCGTAATTGGGTTTTGGATTTGGAGAGTCACCACCTAATGATTATAGTGCATTAGGACACTTTAAGAAATAATTTGAGATGAAAAACCAGAGTTTGGGTAAGGGCTAGATATTATCTCGAGGGAAAGGTATTAGGCACCCCTCAAGATCCACTAGTGTGGTTCCCGGCCATGCTACAATTGTGACTTCAAATACAAACAACAAGTAGATAAGCATTGCAAATACGAGGAAACTTTCACATAATGGTTGCAAATAAAAAGTACAAAAGGTTTAAAAGTGCTGAAATTTGGAAGAAAGTATCTTTGTAATTAAAGAAAAGATATACGGGTAAAAGGGAAGGGGGTCAAATAATCGGTGAAAGTAACTCAAAAGAACTAAAAGAGGCGGAAATTTAGGGAGAAACAATACTAAATTTCAGATAATCAAAAGGGAGATTTTTCATGATAGTACAAAGAGTTGAAGTAAAGGAAGAGAAACTGAAAACTGAACAGCTTTAAAATTCTGGAAAAAAGTAAAATAATAAAGAGGGAGGGGGTCCAAGGTTTATATATCACACGGATCATCCACACAATACCTGTACCTAATTGCATGCATAGTGTTATCGTGTGATCATCATCTCCATGTCTACCCTTCCCACCCTATTAAGGTATTAAAACACAGAATAGTATCGTTACTTATTGCATGCTATTACCTGTCCCAATCTTATCAGTCCCGGAGGCAAATGGACTACTAGTCCTAAAGGGAGAGGGGTTCGGGGCTTTTAGAAGTTTTCAAATGACAAAATGCTAAGGCGTCAATAAAAAACACGTAATGCAAATAGAGGGGAAATAGACAAGCAAACAGGGCTCAAATATATCTCCATAAATAAGCAAAAGTAATAGAGTTTAGCATGTCTTACACGTACAAATTTGGTCTTAATTAAATAAAGCGACGAGCGGATTTGTTCAACGCATATTTTTAGATGGAAAGTCTACAGTAGGCTCGCTCGAATGCAGTAGACTAAAACCGATCTGGTTTGTTAATTAATCCTTTTGTCTAAGTGTTGGTTAGAACTAGGCATGATATCTACTGATTTTATAGGAAAGGTGCAAACTGATTATAGAAAAAGGGTTACTAGTTTTAACAGCGCATTACGAGTTCAGCAGTTGATATTGCTTTTAACGAATGAGACAATTCGAGATTTCCTATAAGAATACTTTCTATACGTTTACTGGATTTTGACACCTTTTCGGACGTTAATAGAAGTCCTATGAACATGGTATCTATATGCAACTTTTATTATTAAACCTACAAACTGTTTGCCAAATGATGCTTGTATGTGCAGAAATGCAGTGGTCTATAGACATTTTTTTTGTATGCGAATTTGCAGAACAATTAGAAGTTAATCCTTTAGGCAGGATATCTATTTGTGGAGATGCAGAAATCAGAAGTTAATCCTATAGGCGTGATTTCCATGTGTGAATTTGCAGAACAATTAGATGTTAATCCTATAGGCATGATATCTATGTGTGGAGATGCAGAAATCAGAAGTTAATCCTATAGGCATGATTTCTATGTGTGAATTGCAGTAATCATAATAAATCCCTATAAGCATGATTTCTGCCCTTAGTGCATAAAATAAACCCCATCCCCCATTTTTTAAAAATCTCGGAGTTTATATAAGTTATTACAGTGCAAAACAAATAAAACTAGAATTAAACAAAATTACATCTGGGATCATTAGTGGCATCCGAACAGCCTAATTCAGACTTAATGTCTAATAATATGAGATTGAGCCACTTCCGAGATTCAGATTTCCAAGCCTTCTCTCATCTAGGGTGTTTCTAAGATCCAAGAGATTTCAGGAACCCCAGGCAGTGCATAAACCCAAGATGTTAATCAGAAAATTGAGTTGTGCAGTATGGAAGGGCCGGCCTTTGAGTGTCCAAGTTCAGAGGGTGCTCAAGAGTCACAAGGCAAGGCTCACACAAGACTGGCAGAACCTAAGTTCTAATAGTGAGTGTAAGTGCAATAAAAGTGGTAGGGAATAACCAGGCAGGCTGGTGGTCATGCCAGCCAAAAAGTAGACTGGCACACCCCTAACCAAACCTGTTAGTCAAACATTTAGAGAGTAAAGACCTATTGGAGGTCAAGCTATGGCCTGAGTAATAACTAGAACACGGTCAGGCCAAAACTGTTACTCAACACACATAATAAGAGAATAGGGATGGGAAATTGACAAAGTTTAGGGCCCAAATGGTCCACTTCATATCCATGGACAATAACTTCAAATATTGCCATGTTTCTGAACCATAACTTAAAACATATAAGGGGATACGGGGGTTAGGGATTCATAAAGTAGCAAGTAAATAACAAATGACGACAGAGTGCACACATAGATGAACATTAATTTACAAGGGAAAGAGAACATATTACAGCATGCTAGTAACATATCTTGACTGCAGAAGTATGAGTAGAAGTAGACAGGAATGACAAACTAGAGTAATTAAAGAAAACATGTAGTTGTTGTGGTCTGTAAATTAACTAGGACATACTAGTATAGAAGAAAAGTGCAAAAAAGGTAGAGAAAATAAGAGTCCACAGTCTAGCCTTGGCTTTCAGCCGGCTAGACAAAGAAATAGCACAAGTAGCGGTAAAGAAAGAGAGAGTTTTAAGTGTAAGAGTGTATTTTGAACTCAAGTTGTTCGTGTGTTCAAAGAAAAGAGAGTAGGGTATTTATAGTTTTTGAAAACGAGTGAAGAGTAAGGTAATACGTAAAATTTAATTACAAACATGGAAACAATCACAAGTCAGAATCAATTAACACAAGACTTCCCATTAATCAAGGGATTATTGTTCAAAAGGATACTAACAGGGTTAATATAAGGAAAGAAAATCAATTTGTAAGTGTAATGATTGTTGCCATAAAAGTAGCAGTAAAATTATATAGTAAGGGATTGAGTCTAAGTACAATAATGTACTTATTTTTGGAAAGGGTGTGGTAAGGCCAAACAAAGAGGAAGAATCAATTACCCCTTAACGGGCGAGTAAAAATCAGAATTTCACGAAAGGAAAAGTTTTGAAATCAATTACAAGTTTGAAAAATTAATCACAGAAGGAACTCAATATATATAAATGAATGCACACGTAATAGACACGTGAAGCCAAGTTATGGCAAAATAACAGCATATAGTTGTAACTAAAAAGAAGACATTCGATGCATGATAGTCAAGTTTCAGCGTTTAACAATAGAGAAGAAGATCAGAAGCATGCAAAGTGTTGAGTGAAAACCATAGTTGAGTTTGACAAGTAATAAGAACTCAGAACCAAAATAGTCACATGAAAAAGAGAATTGAATCACATTGCAATTTCAATAGATGAGTTGCACAAACAACTTCAAAGAAATCGAATAATCCCCAAAGAAACTAGGGTTTTCGAAAATCAATCGAGTTTAGAGGAGATAAGCAGATAAAAAAATAAACAGGTTCAGAATCTCGGATAAACCCCAAAAAATTAGGGTTTTCACTATGCTAACTCAGATATAGAAGAAGGTAAATCAAGTGAATATTAACAAAGAGAAACTCGAACAAAATCCCAAAATTAGGATTTTCTACATGCTAACTTAGATAAAAAAAATAAGGTAAATCAAACGACCATTAAAAAACAGACCAAGAAACTCAAACAAAATCCTTATGAAAATTAGGGTTTTCAACATGCTAACTCAGATAGAAGATAACACAAACAAAACACAGTAAAACATGTCGAGAATCAGAGGAGAGATTTGAAATAACTTAACGTGAAACCCTAGTTGAAGAATAAAGTGTTTCTGAAAGCAAAAATTAAATAATCTTCGAGAAAAATGCATAGTAGGTTCACACACACATAGATCCGGAGCAGATCTAAAAATAAATTGAAGGAACCTTAGAGATTAGGGTTTCGTAAGAAACCCAGGTGATGAGAAAGGCTTTGGAAACCATCGATCTGAGCAGATAAGTCGAAGATCGAACTCAAATAGCCATGACAGGCCGGACAAAGGTTGAAGACGACCGAAGAACTGTCATAGAGCAAGGCTTGGTCAGAACCCTTCAAGATCTGGTCATAGGATTTTTAGAAGCGAACACGCAGAAGCCTTGAGAGGGTAGTATAGGCATCCGATGAGCCCGAGAGGCCATAGATTAGGGGTTCAATGAGAAGCGACGGATAGGGTTTGAGGTGAGTTGAGACAGAGTTGAGACAGAGTTGAGAGAGGAGGGGATTTAGAGGCGGCGGTCGAGAAAAATGAGATAGGGTTTTAGGGTCATTTGAATTAAAAAGGGAAAGGGGAGAGGGGAGTCGTTGATCTAAAGGATCAACGGCTGGGATTAAACGGGTTAAATGGGGAACGAGTTGGTTATGATAGGAAAGGGGTATGGATCGGGTTGCAGGTGGTAATTGGGCTGGGTATTTTGCGCTCAATTTGGGGTTAATTGGGGATTAAACTAATGTTATATTTGCAATTGAAATGGTTATGTGTTAAATAATCAATTTCTCTCCTTTAATTTATATAAAAATAGTTAAAAAATGATTTTAAACAAATTAAAAGCACTGAACTAATTAATTATATATAAACATTAATCTAAAAATACTGAAAATAATTTTATAAGTGTAAAATGCCATTAATCGTAATATAGGCTATAGTTGTGTGCAATTTAGCATTGAAAATACCAAATAAATTTGTAAAAATTTACAAAAATTACCTTAATTATATTTTGATGTAAATGTGAGAATAAAATTAGTTATTCGCAAAAAATGATAATTTTTGGGAATAATTATTGGATTTTGTTGTATTGAAAATTGTAAATAAATTGGTTTAAAAATCGTTAAAAATTCTAAAACTTTTGGATGCGCTTATATATGCACAAATATATTATTTTGGAAGAATTTTGTGTATAAAAATACTTAGGAAAAAATTGAGTATCAACAACTGGCCATCTTTACCCGGGAAGGATGAAAGAGTTGTCGGGTAAAGATATGATGGTCAATTTTGATCGGAAATGGCGATTTGAAAAGAATTTGACCAACCTCTTGTTTCTGAGCTGCCTACATATCCCTGGTTTTACAGGAACCAGGACGTATGTAGTTCAGGGACCATTGAAGGAACATGCCGATGGCGATTCGAAAGAGACGGACACGATGTTTAGGAGGGGGCAAGAGGTATTTTGAAACCTGATCGGTTGCGGGAACCGAAGAGGGATCGCTCCTGCTGAGACAACCGTTGCTAGCCGGTGTACTTGCAAGTGAGCAATATGGGCGTATATTGTGCATAAACTTAAACGTGATGCAAGTCCCCGTTGGACCATGAATGTTGTCTTTGGACAGTTAGGATGACGTCCTCGGAGCATGATGTCCTGGGCCATGAAGTGCAAAATTAAAGGATTCGCAGGCTATGAAATGAAGTTCTCAGGCTATGATAATGGTGCCTCCAAACCATGATGACTTTGAATAATGCTGTGCAGGATATAAAGTGGGGTCCTCGGGCCATGGCATGGTGTTCTCGGGCTATGAGGATGGTGCCTACGAACAATGACGCCCTCGGATAGTTTGGCGGTATTTCAGCCCATGAGATGCAAGATTTAGTGGTATTTCAGCCGATACGAAAATGTAAATGGCGATATTTTAGCCGACAGAAATTTAAATAAACAAGCGATGTTTCAGCTGATGCAAAAATGTAAATGGTGATATTTCAGTCGAGATAAATTTAAATAAAACATGCAATGTTTTAGTCGATATAAAAAGTAAAATGGCGATATTCATCTGACAGAATGCTTAGGTATAGATGATGATGGAGATGAACTGGCGATCTTTCAGCCGATGTAGAATTTAAATAAAGTTTGGCGATATTTCAGCCGATTGCAAGACGTAAGTAAAGGTGGAGATATTCCAAGCATGCAAGAAAGATAAGGTGGCGATATTTCAGCCATGCAAAAAATATAAGGTGGTGATATTTCAGCCATGCAAGAAAGATAAAGTGGCGGTATTTTAGCCATGCAAGTGGAGGTAGAGCTTAACCTCGGAAGGCAGAAAGGTAGCCTTATGCAGATAATGTAGGATGGAGACAGTGCTTAGTCTCGAAAGGAAGAAAGGTAGCCTTATGCAGATAATGCAGATGGAGACAGTGCCTAGTCTCGAAAGGAAGAACGGTAGCCTTATGCGGATAATGAAAAAAATGCAGATGGAGACAATACTTAGTCTCGAAAGGCAGAAAGGTAGCCTTATGCAGATAGAGACAGTGCCTAGTCTCAAAAGGAAGAACGGTAGTGTTATGCGGATAATGCAAAAAATGCAGATGGAGACAGTGCTTAGTCACGAAAGGCAGAAAGGTAGCCTTATGAAGATAATGCAGATGAAGACAGTGCTTGGTCTTGGAATGCAGAAAGGTAGCCTTATGAAAAATGCAGAGGGAGACAGTGTTTAGTCTCGGAAGGCAGAAAGGTAGCCTTATGCGATGCAAGAAAATAAAAGGACGGATAGTAGTGAGATTTCTTAGCTGATAGCTGATAGCTGATTACGATATCGTGACTACCGGGGAGGTTGTGTACGGATAACAATTATGAACAAGCGACGATTCTGAGAAGTTTTGCTCTTGAGAAAGCCTGCGTACACAAATATTCCTAACAATATTGTAAGTCGAGTGCCTGCATCCAAAGAAAAATCATAAGTTTTGTAAAAAAATGGGGGAAAGGCTAGTTCGTTTTCGGTGTTGCATATCTTTGGGGTAGCGTCGCTAAACAACAGCAATTCCAACAACAATTGTACATGATTTAGTATATATAATGTAAGTAGTAAATAATTTTCTTTTTAGATGAACCAACGACCGCGACGTGGTTCAAGACATTGCAACCTCTCTTGCTCCGGAATTTTGAGGGTCCTCCTCAAAATTCTATCCCAATTTACTGGGCTAGCACTTTTGACGGTTGCGCTGGACGGCTAAAAATTAAACTTTGGAATTTTAAGGGTCCTCCTCAAAATTCTGCCCTAGTTTACTGAGGTGGCATTCCCGGCGATGAGTGGCTTAAAACTAACTTCGAAATTTTGAGGGTCCTCCTCAAAATTCTGCCCCAGTTCCAATAGCAGGGGAAAATGGATTTTTTTTTAAATTGTGACCGAACCCATAGGGTTGCCTACGTATCCCCTCTTAAACGGGAATCAGGTCAGGCGTAGTTCAAATTACATCAATAAGTAAATCATAAGTGGTTACACATAGTATCGTTTCACTGCATCTGCATTGATTGGCTTTGGCCAAACTTCTCCGTCTATTTCTGCAAGAATAAGTGCTCCTCCAGTTAGAACCTGGTGAACCATGTACGGACCTTGCCAGTTGGGGGAGAATTTTCCCTTTGATTCATCTTGATGTGGGAATATTTTCTTCAATACCAGCTGCCCTGGTGTAAACTTCCTTGGCTTTACTCTTTTGTTGAAGTCTCTGGACATTCTATTCTGATACAACTAACCATGGCAAACTGCATTCATCCTCTTCCCATATATAAGGGCTAACTGCTCGTAGAGACCTTTTACTCATTCTGCGTCGTCCAACTGTGCTTCTTATATGATCCTCAGAGAGGGAATCTCTACCTTGGCGGGGATGACCGATTCTGCACCATAAACCAGCATGTAGGGAGTTTTTCCGGTTGGTGTGCGGACCGTAGTGTGGTATCCTAGTACGGCAAATGATAGCTTCTCATGCCATTGTTTGTGACTTTTAACCGTCTTCCTTAGTATCTTCTTGATATTCTTGTTGACTCCTTCTACATCTCCATTTATTTGAGGCATGTAGGCTATAGAATTCTTGTGTTTGATCTTAAATGCCTCACACATTGCTTTCATCAAATCGCTGTTGAGATTGGAACCATTATTAGTGATGATTGATTCCAGAATTCCAAATTGGCAAACAATACGGTCACGGACGAAATCTGTCACAACTTTCTTAGTCACTGCCCTGTATGACTCTGCTTCAACCCATTTGGTAAAATAATCAATTTCCACTAGGATAAATCTATGCCCATTTGATGCGGAAGGCTCGATAGGTCCAAGACATCCATTCCCCAGGCGGCGAATGGACATGGTGAGCTTGTTGCAGTAAACTCATTTGGAGGCACCTTTATCATATCTGCATGTATCTGACAACGATGGCATTTGCGAACGTATAGGATACAGTCTATTTCCATAGTTATCCAAAAATACCCTGATCGGAGTATTTTCTTTGCTAATACAAAACCATTTATGTGGGGCCCACAGGTCCCTACTTGGACTTCGCCCAATAGTATGGACACTTCTTTTGCTTCGACATACTTTAGTAAACACAAATCGGGAGTCCTCCTATACAGGATTCCCCCACTATGAAAGAAGTTTTTAGATAATCTCCGAAGTGTGTGTTTCTGAGTGGCGTTGGCAAGTTCTGGATATTCTCATATTGTTAAGTACTCCTTGATGTCGTGGAACCATGGTTTTCCGTCCGCTTCTTCCTCAACGTGAGCACAATAAGCTAGCTGATCATAAATCATTACTGGGATGGGATCAATGAAATTCGTGTCTGGATGTTGGATGATGGATGACATAGTAGCTAATGCATTAGCGAACTCGTTCTGGACCCTGGGGACGTGTTGAAATTCTGTCTTTGTGAATCATTTCCTTAACTCCTGTATGTGATGCAAGTAGGGGAGTATCTTGGAGTTCTTGGTTGCCCACTATTCTCGAAATGTATGAGCAAGTCTGAATCCTCGATCACTAGCAGCTCCTGAATGTTCATGTCAATGGCCATCTTGAGCCTCAGGATGTAGGCTTCATATTTGGCCATATTGTTGGTGCAAGGGAGCCTGAGCTTGGCGGATACCAAGTAATGCTGGCCGGTTTCTGATACTAGGACTGATCCTATGCCAACTCCTTTGAAATTTGCGGCTCCATCGAAAAACAACCTCCAACCATTGTAGGATTCTGCAATATCTTCTCCTACAAAGGACACATATTCGTTAGGAAAATACGTTTTTAAGGGTTTGTATTCTCTACCAATAGGATTCTTGGCAAGGTGATCTGCTATGGCTTCGCCCTTGATTGATTTCTGAGTCATGTAAACAATGTCAAATTCACTTAGCAAGATTTGCCACTTGGCGAGCTTGCCAGTGGGCATGGGCTTTTGGAAGATATACTTTAGCGGTTCCATCCTGGATATGAGTAATTAGTGTAGGCATAGAAATAATGCCTCAATTTCTGAGCTACCCAAGTCAGAGCACAACAGGTGCACTCCAATAAAGAATACCGAGCCTCGTACAGGTGAACTTCTTATTGAGATAATAGATGGCTTGCTACTTCCTCCCTGTTTCATCATGTTGTCCCAGAAAACAAACGAATGCTCCATCCAGAACCATGAGAAAAAGCAATAGAGGCCTTCCTGGCTCGGGCGGAACCAAGGCTGGTGGCGTTGACAGGTATTCCTTGATTCTGTCAAAAGCTTTGTGACAATCGTCAGTCCATTTAGTAACATCATCTTTCTTCAACATTTTAAGGATGGGTTCACAAATAACCGTGGACTGAGCTATAAATCGGTCGATATAGTTGAGTCTTCCCAAGAAACTCATTACATCCTTCTTACTCTTTGGCGGTGGTCATTCTTGAATGGCTTTGACCTTTGATGGGTCCAATTCTATTCCTCGATGACTCATGATGAAACCCAGTAATTTTTTGGGAGGAACCCCGAATGCACACTTGGCGGGATTCAGTTTCAGATTGTACCTCCTTAGTCTGTTGAAGAACTTTCTCAGGTCTTCCATATGATCAGTAGCCTTCTTGGATTTGATGATGACGTTTTCCACATATACCTCAATCTCCTTATGTATCATGTCATGAAAGATAGTAGTCATGGCTCTCATATAGGTGGTACCCGCATTCTTCAACTCAAACGACATCATTTTGTAACAATACATCCCCCATGGCGTGATGAAAGACATTTTCTCTGCATCTTCCTTGTCCATCCATATCTGATGGTATCCGGCGAAACAATAAACAAAAGACTACAACTCATGCTTGGCGCACTTGTCGACAAGAATGTGTATGTTTGTCAAGGGGAAGTCGTCTTTGGGACTATCCCGATTAAGATCCCGGTAGTGGACACAGATTCTAACCTTCCCATCCTTCTTTGGTACCGGCACGATGTTGGCTAACCATGTTGGATATTCCACTACCCTGAGCACCTTGGCTTTGACTTGCTTAGTAACCTCTTCTTTGATTTTCAAACTCATGTAGGGTTTGAATTTCCTGAGCTTCTGTTTTACTGGCGGACAGGTTGGATCTGTTGGCAGTTTGTGAGCTACAATGGATGTGCTGAGACCAGTCATATCATCATACGACCGGGTGAATATTTCCTCATATCCCTTTAAAAATTCTGTATATTCTTCCTTTTCTGACGGTGACAGGTGAACACTGATGCGAGTTTCTTTAATATTTTCTGTGTCTCCCAAATTAATGACCTCAGTTTCTTCCAAGTTAGACCTAGGTCTATTCTCAAAATTCTCAACCTCTCTGACGATCTCTTTAGGTATTTCTTCTTCTTCTGAGTCAATGTCCTTTTGTTGCGTTATTTCATTGCAAGTCACAATCGTTGGTTCATCATCAAAGTAAGTAATAATAATGTTGTGTATAAATAGAGTAAATGATAGAGAAAATAATAAGAGTGAGATATATAATAAACTGAAATGCTTTGATTAAATTTATAATTGTTTGAAACATTGGAGTTGTTTTCGAAATTAAAGACAATGCGGAAAGAAAATCAACAAGCAAAATAAAATAAAATGAGATGCATGGTGCTTTTGTTTAGCCTTGCTACCTCGAAGCCTTCCGGGCCCTGACGGTTCTAATGGACAAATTTTTGAGGCGGTGTCCTCAGTTCACAGCTTGTATGTATGGGCCTTCCTCCCCTTCCTCCCTGAAAAGAACACAGCAGTCCATATCATCATCCTCAGGAAACAGATTCTTCATGGCCGCCAATGCTTCATCTTCCTCTGACCCATATATAGTATCTGCCGGTTGGAAGGTTTGCTCCAGGCTAGGTATCGGAAGCTCCAATGGATAGTAGGGTCCGCGCCATGGTGGAGACCAGCTCTGGAATTCTTCCGAGTATAACCATACCCTAAGCCAAATGTAGTACCATGCTTCTTTAGTTTGATGGGCTTAGTGATCCCCTGGAGATTTTTATCGAGTCCCTTTCCAGGATTGTACCCACACCAATTCAGGATACTTTTGATCTTGTTATCCCACCACTTACCCTTATCTACAGCATTGACCCTTTCGATGTGGTGGTATGATTCTCCGCCTATTCTCCTTTTGCCTCAGATCATTGGGATGGTCTGGCGGCTATATAAGGGGTTACTGCCATCACCATAAATAATCACTTCCTGGTGATTTCATTCAAACTTCATTGCCTGATGCAGGGTCGATGCTACGGCTCCAGCGACATGGATACAAAGTCATCCTAACAGCAGGTTGTAGGATGCCGGGACGTCTATTACTTGAAAGTCGACGTCGAACCATGTTGGTCCCATTTGCAAGCATAGGCTGATTTCTCCAATGGTAGATCTCTGGGACCCATCGAAGGCCTTAACATTGATAGCCCCATCTTTGATCTCGTGCAGGATTTTTCCCAAAGTTCTAAGAGTTATCGGCGGACAGATGTTGAGGTTGGATCCTCCATCGATCAGGACTCTAGCGATGAAATAATCCTCGTACTGCACAGTGATTTGGGGTGCCTTATTGTGGCTCAATCCTTCCTGTGGCAACTCATCTTCGTGGAAGCTGATTTTATGGCTCTCCGGCACTTGCCCTACCATATTTGCCATTTCACCTCTAGTTATGTTGCTGGGCATATAAGCTTCGCTCAGTATCTTCATTAGGGCATTTTTGTGAGCATCAGAGCTCTGCAGAAGAGCTAGGATAGAGATCTGTGCAGGTGTTTTGTTCAACTGCTCAGCGACCGAGTACTCCTTAGCTTTTACTTTTCTCCAAATATCGTCGGGCCTAATTTCAATAGGCCATCCTGAGGCTTGCTTACTGGACTCTGCTAAGTTTTTTGGGGTGTAAACCCTTCCTATTCTGGTCATTCCTTGCGCAGCAATTGTTTCTCCTGTCTTGGCCTTTCCTTTCCTCCTAGCTTCGGCAGTGTAATCCCATAGTATGGTATTTGAGTGGAAAGGTATTATGTCTATCATTGTCATAGGAATAGGTACCCTTGGTGGTAACACAATGACTTTAAAGGGTGCAGGTTCTTTTGGAACTCCAAATTCAACCTCAATTGGCCCGAGTGACTTTGCAGAAGGAGGCACTTCAAATTCAAGAGGTATAGACATGTTGACTTCATCGTCCCAGGAGGGCTAATTCTACACAACAATTGGGTTATGTGCAACCGCTGGTTTTGTTGGTTCATCACCTTCAGCGATCAAACCTATCGACCCTTTGGGGTCCCAATCATCTTCGATCTCGATCATGTGAATGTCTCCACATTTGTGGTCTGGAAGAGGGCTGTTGCGAACATTAGGAGTAGGATCCTTTGCTAATATGACCTTATTGTTGATCAGGGTTTGAATCTTGTCCTTCAATGAGCGGCACTAGTCAAGGATGTTTCCCTTCATGCTGGAATTATATGCACAGGTCTTATTGGGGTTGACCCACTAGGAGGGATTTTCTAGAGTTTTGGCTGGGATAGGAATGACGTAACCTGCATTCTTAAGTCTCTCGTATAGCTGGTCAATCAGTTCAACAATGGTCATGTATTGTATGGGAGGTTTGCGGTAAAACTTTGGTCTGGGTCTAGGGAAATTTTGACGGGTGGGAGGTTATTGGTAGTGAGAGGGTTGAGCGTTATAAGCATGATAAACATTTGTTGGTTTAGAGTATCTGGGTGAAGTGGGTTGATATGTGAGAGGTGGAGAGGATTGGTAAACGGGAGGTAGATAGGAGGGTGTGGGTGTTTGGTAATTCTGGATGGGCCGATATGTAAGTGGAGGTGACAAGTAGGTGTGGTATTTTAGTGGTGATTTGGCTCCCTGTGTGACCATTACGACACTCACATCCTTCTTCTTGGACGTGCCACCAGACTATAAAGCCTTATTGGTGGCTTGCAATGCTTGAAGATTAGTAACCATACCGTTCTTAATACCCTCTTCGATTCTTTCTCCTAGTTTGATGATATCGGAGAACTTCTGACCCTCGATCAGTATCAACCTCTCGTAATATTGGGGATCCTGTGCCCTGAAAAAGAATCGATTCATTTGTTCTTCTTCTTAGGATGGCCTGACCTTTGCAGCTTCTGAGCTCTAACGAGTAGCATACTCGCGGAATGTTTTGGTAGGCTTCTTCTTCAAATTTTGTATGCAGAATACATCCAGTACATTCTCTATATTGAATCGGAATCTATCCATAAAATCTAATGCCATGCCTACCCAGTTTGTCCATTTCTTGGGGTTCTGGCTGATGTACCAGGATAAAGCATCTCCCTTCAGACTTCTCAAGAAGAGCTTCATACGAATCTTCTCATCCTTTCCGACCCCAAGTAGCTTATCAAAATACGTCCTCATGTGGACTCTAGGATCTCCTATTCCAAATCAAACATTTCTAACTTAGGAGGTTTGTACCCCTCCGAAAGTTCAACATCTGGCTGAATGCAGAGGTCTTCATAATTTAACCCCTCGATACCTTTGTTACCTTCCACGCCGTGAACTCATCTAGTTAATTTCTTGAGTTCTGTTGCTATGTTCTTGATAAGGGAGTCTTGGTCATCAGACTCAGGTGCATTTGATATTGGTTGAGTGTAGTGGGGTACAATATCCACGTAAATATGAGTGTTGTCGAGATGGTCATTTGTGGTGCTTAGTGTATTGGGAATGAGTAGTGGAGTGTTGTTGGGAGTTTGGCATGTGTTGCAGTGTTGAGCATGAGTGGGTTGTATCTGTGGTTGTGGGGTGTTTTGTGGAGGTACGGGATTCTGGGTGTTGACATCAGGAGCGGTGAGAGAAAATGACATGTTCGTCAAATTCCGAACGTGATCCAGTTCTTCTCAGAATTTCAACAGTTTTTGCTCAAGTTAGGTAGCAGTTTCCTGAGCAACCAGGGTACCCTAAGGAATCTCAATCTCGTTTCTGGCGCTTGGATCTCCCATTCTACCTTTGTTCTTATTCCGAATAGGACTCGAAGGAGGAGGAGGTGGAGGGCCCTTGGATCTTGTGGAGTGTGATGATGGTGCCAGAATCCATGAACTAACCTTTAGGGAGGGGAATAAAAATAAAAGAAAAACAAAAGGTAACAAGTTAGTGCAGGTTATGAGGAAAATATTGTAGTATTTAAACACATTATTCGGAAAATGTAAATCACGTCGCAACTTTTGGTTCCTTGTTGTGCCCGAGGTATGCCTAGCGACAAATAGTTTTGGAGAACTTATAATGCTAAATGCCTCATTTTATTGACAAAAATCAGACGAATCCAAAACGACTCTAAATAATAGAAAGTAAAATGTCACTATTGTCCATTGGCCTTATTACATTAAAATAAAGAATAAAAGGACTCCTAACTACTTGGTCCCAAAAGGACCTTCCCCAGATTTGGCATCTTTGTCTCCCTCGAACAACTTCACCAGCTCGCGTAGTCCTAGCAGCAAATAAGCTCAGGTCAAATGTCCGCCTGCATTTCCTTCAGCGTTTTGACAATCTTCAATTCTCTTGATGAACTTTCCTTCCAGCTCTACTAGACCCCGCTCCAAATACCCTAGTCGCTTGTTAGCGCTAACAGCCATATCTTTGCACTCCTCGATCAACTTCCGATGGGCTTCTTATATTTCCCGGTGCTCACCTTCACACTCTCAAATTCTCTTGCGCAGTTGATTATACTTAACCCGTGCTTCAGCGAGCTCGTCGATAATTCTGTGACCTCGAGCGAACCCGAGCTGACCCATGCCATTGTCTTCTAACCAACCCGAATAGTGTGTCACACAACTGGCGTGATATCTGTCCGGCTCAATAGATTATTTCCCCAAAACGAGTTTGCAGTGGCACAAGTGCTGAGCTTGGCACCTGTGAGGGCTATCATCGTCCTGGATATCAGCCCTAAAATGAATCGTTTTGTCGACCCTTGGTATGATTTGCTTTCTTCTATCCTGCCTCATAGTCGGAGAGGAAGGTAGGGATAAGTTCCTCTCAATCTAATTAGTATGAGAAATGGTGCATCTCGGGATCGAAAAATGAATTCATCCATGGGGAACCACTTGACCATCCATTGTACCTGGTCTTCTTTCAGATTTTCAAATAATTCTACCCATCCTTTGGCGTCCTCTAGCTGGGCGAACATTTTAGGCATATAGTTCATACGCCTTGGCTGGTGGATGGCGATGTGATAATCCCAGTCTCTGTGTAGGATCTCTTGTCGGTATTCCCTTTTCTGGAGGTGTTCCATGAGCCAGTGCTGAATTAATAAGTTGCAACCCTCAAAATGACTGCCCTGTTGTTGACAATTGTTCAAGGCATGGTATATCTCAACGATGAACATGTGCACTATGCTAAAGGTCTGCCCGCCAATTCCTTCTATCAAAGTCTTGATTACCATGGCCATTCTACTGTGGATTCTAGCCTTCTTTATAGGGAACACCATCATTCCCAAAAAGTAAAACATAAAAATGAAGACCCTTCTATGGACATGACCCAATGAGGTGATGGCAAACTCATCTGAATATGTGCGGTATAACTTGCTATGGTCGTACCTCTCGTACAGATAGTCGAATGGGATGTAAGAGTCTTCCAAGCATGTTAAGTCTGGGTTCTTTTTTCGTCCCATCATCTTAAGGAAACCCCTTCCTTTGTGATTTTCTGGCATAAACAAACCCGGAGTCTCCCAAGGAATACCAGCTAAACCTCCTATTTCTTCAAGAAAAGGAGTCATTTCAAGGTCCACGAAGCGGAACACGGACTTGTCACTATCCCAATATAATGTCGCAGCCTCTATGATTCTGTTATTAGGATGAATCTCTAGAAGATAAGGCAAATTCCCCTAAGTACTTGCGGACAAGTGTCTGATCACTAAAGTGTAGGTCTTTGCACCAATTCAGCAGCCTTGGATGAATGTTGGTTACTATGCCAAATCTGGGGACTTCGTGCCTCATTTTCTGCAAAACAAAGCGTTAGGCCCTTACCCCCACCGGACCAGACTATTTAAACCAATAATTAGCATAGCAAGCACTTTAGTTCTCCAAATAAATGCATAGAACATAGAGGTGTCCATTTGCGTTTCAAGAAAACCTGGTGGACTTTGGACAAGGATATCTTAATGAGTCATTATGTGGATAACATAACTGACTCGGATAGGTTTGACCATGATACATGTATAGTTAAATAGAGTAAGGTTTCTATTAGGGTATTAGACAGGTACCCTTAAGCGGATAACACAAGATGGAAAGGCACGGAACCGTCGACTGCACCACTGATCGACTGGTTTCACCGCAAATATGCCTTTGCCAAATTTAGGGGGTGATAATATCGGAAGAGCGTAACTACTCATTAAAAGCGATGCTATAGTATTTGTTTGGCACGAGTGGAATATGATGTTGAAGATGCAGTTTACAAGAATGAAACAAATTGACATGTATTTTCACGTTCATACAATAAAGTTTACAATAATTTCTCAAAATTACAACAGCATTGACGGAAAAGCGCTAAATGAATGTAATTAAAGAAAAAGAAGCAAAAGAAACAAGTCAGTTTCAAATAAAGGCTTAAAACAAAATCAATAAAAGAAGGCAATAAATTCACATATAGCATGCAATGGTAAAAGACTAAAGAATCCCCAACGGAGTCGCCATGTTGTCGACGCCCCCTTTTTCCCTCCATCCAGAGAGCAAGAACTCAGGTTTACGACATTTAGGAAAGACAACTCTATTCCCGTTTGGGAATTGGGTTTTGGATTTGGAGAGTTGCCACCTAATGATTATAGTGCATTAGGACACTTTAAGAAATAATTTGAGATGAAAAACCAGAGTTTGGGTAAGGGCTAAAAATTATCTCGAGGGGAAGGTGTTAGGCACCCCTCAAGATTCACTAGTGTGGTTCCCGGCCATGCTATAATTGTGACTTTCAAATACAAACAACAAGTAGACAAGCATTGCAAATACGAGGAAACATTCACATAATGGTTGCAAATAAAAAGTACAAAAGTTTTAAAAGTGCTGAAATTTGAAAGAAAGTGCCTTTGTAATTAAAGAAAAGATATGTGAGTAAAGGGGAAGGGGGTCAAATAATTGATGCAAGTAACTTAAAAGAAGGGAAAGAGGCGGAAATTTAGGGATAAACAATACTAAAATTCAGATAATTAAAAGGGAAATTTTTTATGATAGGTACAAAGAGTTGAAATAAAAGAAGAGAAACTGAAAACTGAACAGCTTTAAAATTCTGGAAAAAAGTAGAATAATAAAGTGGAAGGGGGGTCCTAGGTTTATATATCACACGGATCATCCACACAACACCAGTACCTAATTGCACGTATAGTATTATTATGTGATCATCATCTCCATATCTACCCTTCCCACCCCGTTAAGGTATTAAAGCGCAGAATAGTATTGTTATTTATTGCATGCTATTACCCGTCCTAATCCTATCAGTCCCGGAGGCAAATGGACTACTAATCCTAAGGGAAGAGGGTTTTGGGGCTTTTGGAATATTTCGAAGGACAAAATGCTAAGGCGTCAATCAAAAACACATAATTCAAATAGAGGGGAAATAGACAAGCAAACATGGCTCAAATACGCCTCCATAATCAGCAAAAGTCATAGAGTTTAGCATGTCTTACACGTACAGATTTGGTCTTAATTAAACAAAGCGACGAGCGGACTGGTTCAACGAATATTTTTAGATGAAAAGTCTACAATAGGCTCGCTCGAATGCAGTTGACTATAATCGATCTGGTTGATTAATTAATCCTTTTGTCTAAGTGTTGGTTAGAAATAGGCATGATATCTACTGATTTTAGAGGTAAGGTGCAAACTAATTATAGAAAAAGGGTTACTAGTTTTAACAGCACATTACGAGTTCAGCAGTTGATATTGTTTTTAACGAATAAGACAATTCAAGATTTCCTATAGGCATGCTTTCTTTACGTTCACTGGATTTTGACACCTTTTGAGACGTTAATAGAAGTCCTATGAACATGGTATCTATATGCAACTTTTATTATTAAACCTACAAACTGTTTGTCAAATGATGTTTATATGTGCAGAAATGCAGTGGTCTATAGACATATTTCTTTTATATGTGAATTTGTTGAACAATTAGAAGTTAATCCTATAGGCAGGATATCTATTTGTGGAGATGCATAAATCAGAAGTTAATCCTATAGGCGTGATTTCTATGTGTGAATCTGCAGAACGATTAGATGTTAATGCTATAGGCATGATATCTATGTGTGGAGATGCAGAAATCAGAAGTTAATCCTATAGGCATATTTTCTATGTGTGAATTGCAGTAATCATAATAAATCCCTATAGGCATGATTTCTACCCTTACTGCATAAAATAAACCCCATCCCCTCTTTTTTTTTACAAAATCCCCGAGTTAATACAAGTTATAACAGCCTAAAAGAAATAAAACTGGAATTAAATAAAATTACATATGGGATCATCAGCTACATCCGAACAGCCTAATTCAGACTTAATGTCTAATAATATGAGATTGAGCCACTTCCGAGATCCAGATTTCCAAGCCTTCTCTCATCTAGGGTGTTTCAAAGATCCAAGGGATTTCAGGAACCCCAAACAGTGCATACACCAAAGATGTTAATCAGAAAATTGACTTGTGCAGTGTGGAAGGGCCAGCCCTTGGGTGTCCATGTTCAGAGGGAGATCAAGGGTCCCAAGGCAAGGCTCACACAAAAGGGGCAGAACATAAGTTCTAAGAGTTAGTTTAAGTACAGTAAAAGTGGTAGGGAATACCCAGGTAGGCTGGTGGTCATGCCCATCCATAAAGTAGACCGGCACACCCTTAACCAAACATGTTGGTCAAACATTTAGAGAGTAAAGACCTACTGGAGGTCAAGCCATAGACTGAGCAATAACTAGAACACTGTTAAGCCAAAGTTGTTACTCAGCACACATAATAATGGAATATGGATGGGAAATTGACAAATCTTAGGGCCCAAAGGGTCCAGTTCGTATCCATGGACAATAAATTCAAATATTGCCATGTTTCCAAACCATAACTTAAAGAATATAAGGGGATACTGGGGTTAGGGATTCATAAAGTAGAAAGTAAATAACAAATGACTGACAGAGTGCACACATAGATGAACATTAATTTACAAGGGAAAGAGAACATATTACAGCATGCTAGTAACATATCTTGACTGCAGAAACATGAGTAGAAGTAGACAGGAATGACAAACTGGAGTAATTAAAGGAAATATGTAGTTGGTGGGGTCTGTAAATTAACTAAGACATAACAGTAGAGAAGCAAAGTGCAGAAAAGGTAGAGCAAACAAGAGTCCGCAGTCTAGCCTTCGCTTTTAGCCGGCTAGACAAAGCAACAGCACGAGTGGCGGTAAGGAAAGAGAGAGTTTTAAGTGTAAGAGTGTATTTTGTACTCAAGTTGTTCATGTTTTCAAAGAAAGGAGAGTAGGGTGTTTATAGTTTTTGAAAACGAGTGAAGAGTAAGGTAATACGTAAAATTTAAGCACAAACATGGAAACAATCACAAGTCAGAATCAGTTAACACAAGACTTCCCTTTAACCAAGGGATTATTGTTCAAACGGA
This sequence comes from Nicotiana glauca, assembly GCA_026770625.1. NCBI lineage: Eukaryota > Viridiplantae > Streptophyta > Magnoliopsida > Solanales > Solanaceae > Nicotiana > Nicotiana glauca. Next base: position 253,178 of record MU695595.1, read on the forward strand.
TACTAACAGGGTTAATATAAGGAAAGATAATCAATTTGTAAGTGTAATGATTGTTGCCATAAAATGAGCAGTAAAATCATATTGTAAAGGATTGAGTCTAAGTACAGGAGTATACTTATTTTTGGAAAGGATCTGGTAAGGCCAAACAAAGAGGAAGAATCAATTACCCCTTAACGGGAGAGTAAAAATTAGAATTTCATGCAAGGAAAAGTTTTGAAATCAATTACGAGTTTGAAAAATCAATCACAGAAGGAACTCAGTATATATAAATGAATGCACACGTAATAGACGCGTGAAGCCAAGTTATGGCAAAATAACAGCATATAGTAGTAACTAAAAATAACACATTCGAAGCATGATAGTCAAGTTTCAGTGTTTAACAATAGAGAAGAAGATCAGATGCATGCAAAGAGTTGAGTGAAAACCATAATTGAGTTTGATAGGAAGTAAGAACTCAGAACCAAAATAGTCACATGAAAAAGAGAATTGAAGCACATTGCAATTTCAACGGACGAGTTGCACAAACAACTTCAACGAAATTGAATAATTCCCAAAGAAACTAGGGCTTTTCGAAAATCAATCGAGTTTAGAGCAGATAAACAAATAAACAGGTTCAGAATCTCGGATAAACCCCAAAAAATTATGGTTTTCACTATGCTAACTCAGATATAGAAGAAGGTAAATCAAGCGAATATTAACAAACAGAAACTCGAACAAAATCCCAAAATAAGGGTTTTCAACATGCTAACTCAAATAAAAAATAAGGCAAATCAAACGATCATTTACAAACAGACCAAGAAACTCAAAGAAAACCCCCAAGAAAATTAGGGTTTTCAACATGCTAACTCAGATAGAAGATAACACAAAACAAACACAGTAAAACATGTCGAGAATCAGAGGAGAGATTTGAAATAACTTAAAATGAAACCCTAGTTGATGAATAAAGTGTTTCTGAAAGCAAAAATTAAAGAATCTTAAGGAAAATGCATAAAAGGTTCACACACACACATAGATCCGGAGCAGATGTAAAAATAAATCGAAGGAACCTTAGAGATTAGGGTTTCGTAAGAAACCCAGGTGATGAGAAAGGCTTTGGAAACCATCGATCTGAGCAGTGAAGTCGAAGATCGAACTAGAATAGCCATGACTGGCCAGACAAAGGTAGAAGACGACCGGAACAGTCATCGAGCAGGGCTTGGGTGGAATCCTTCAAGATCTGGTCATAGGACCTTTAGAAGCAAGCACACAGAAGCCATGAGAGGCTAGTATAGGCTTCCGATGAGCCTGAAAGGCCATATATTAGGGGTTCGATGAGAGGCGACGGCTAGGGTTTGAGGTGAGTTGAGAAAGCTGAGAGAGGAGGGGATTCAGAGGCGGCGATTGAGAAAAATGAGGTAGGGTTTTAGGGTCATTTGAATTAAAAAGAGGAAAGGGTTAAATGGGGAACGTGTTGGGTATGATAGGAAAGGGGTATGGATCGGGTTGCAGGTGGTAATTGGGCTGGGTATTTTGGGCTCAATTTGGGGTTAATTGGGGATTAAACTGACGTTATATTTGCAATTGAAATGGCTATGTGTTAAATAACCAATTTCTGACCTTTAATTTATATAAAAATAGTTAAAAAAATATTTTTAACAACTTAAAAGCACTAAAATAATTAGTAATATATAAAAATTAATATAAAAATACTGGAAATAATTTTATAAGTGTAAAAAGCCATTAATCGTAATATAGGCTATAATTGCAATTGTGTGCAATTTAGCTTTAAAAATACCAAATAAATTCGTAAAAATATGCAAAAATTACCTTAGTTATATTTTGGTTTAAATGTGAGAATAAAATGAATTATCACCAAAAATGATAATTTTTGGGAATAATTATTGGATTTTGTTGTATTGAAAATAGGCAATAAATTGGTTTAAAAATCGTTAAAATGACAAAACTCTTGGGTGTGCTTATATATGGACAAATTTACTATTTTGGAAGTATTTTGGGTATAAAAATGCTTAGGGAAAATTGGGTATCAACAGTTTGTATCAGAGCTTTGGGTTCATAGGATTCATAAATCACAAGTCATTTTATTAGAGTCTCGCGGATCGGTACGAAGATGTTTGTACTTATATACGAGAGGCTATATAATTGTTTGGAAAATTCCACTTCATTTGATTTCCTTGCCGTGCGAGATTTTGATATCACAATTCTAAACTTCGGTCTTTTATTCTCTCACAGATGGTGAGGACACGTGCTACCGGAGATGACCAGGCACCCGTGCCCCTTACTAGAGCCGTCAGAGGTTGTGGTCGGGTTAGAGGTCGAGGACGTGCACGTGGTGTAGCCAGAGCACCTGAGCGAGCTGCCATGGAGGATCCACCAGGAGCTCCAGCCGGAGTCCAGGCACCTGATACGCCTGCTACTACTACTACTACTACTACTACTACTACTACTACTACTCCAGCTCTTCAGTAGACTCTTGCACAGTTCATAAACATGTACACTACTCTAGCTCAGGCTGGGTTGATTCCCCTTGCTGCAGCCACATCCCAGGCCAAGGAAGGTGCACAGACTCCCGCCGCCCGCACTCTTGAGTAGCGGGTCCGGGTTGATCAGATCCCAAAGGTTATACCAATACCGCCTGTATCCCCAGTTCAGCTCGAGGATAGGGCAGCGACTTTAGAGGATGAGCAGCAGAGGCTTGAAAGGTTCAACAAGTATAAGCCTCATGTATTTAGTGGTTTAACATCAGATGATGCCCTGAGATTTCTAGAGGAGTGCCACTGTATCCTCCACACTATGGGTATATCAGGATCGAGTGGGGTTTCTTTCACTGCCTTCCAGCTTCAAGGAGCAGCCTATCAGTGGTGGCGTACTTTTGAGTTGGATAGTCCAACTGAGGCGGCTTCCCTTACTTGGACTCAGTTTTCAGATATGTTCCTCAAAGAGTTTGTCCCTTAGAGACTTAGTGATGCATGGCACATAGAGTTTGAGCAATTGTGCTAGGGAACTATGACTGTTTCAAAGTATGTTGTCTGTTTCACCGACTTGGCTAGGCATGCACCAGCCTTTTTTTTCTACAACCGTGAAAGAGTTTGTCGGTTTATTGAGGGGATCATTCCCAGCATTAGGTCTAGCATATCTTTGGAGTTGGAGATAGATATTTCTTATTATCAAGTTGTGAGCATTGCTAGGAGAGTAGAGGGTATGCAGGATCGGGATAGAGAGGAGAGGGAGACCAAGAGGTCTCGAGGGTCGAGCCATTATTCCGGTGCCCGTGCCCCACTGCAGTTCGTCTCTATAGGGGTTATATGATTTGCCCCATTTATTTAGCTTTTTAAGCAGCTAGTGGTATTCCAGTTCCTCCTAGGCGTCAAGAGCCTTATTATGCATCTCTAGTATCTAGTGCGCCTCGTGCGCGAGGTGCTCTTATTGGTCAGTCCAGCAGACATGGCCCTAGCTATCCAGAGCCACCACATCCTCACAGAGCTTATTTTGAGTGTGTTGATACATACCATATGGTAAGGGATTGCCCCAGACTTAGGAGGGGTGCACCTTCATAGCCTTCTCAGCCACAGCATGCCCCGTAGATTTCCCAGGCTATGATCACAGCACCAGTTGCTACCCGACCGGCCTAGCCAGCTAGAGGTGGAGGTCGGGGAGGTAGAGCTCGCCCTAGAGGGAGATTAAAGGCCAGATATTATGCCCTTCCTGCCCGTACCGAGGTCATCGCCTCTTATTCATTCATCATATGTATTGTCCTAGTTTATCATAGAGATGTGTCATATTTATTCAATCTAGGCTCTGCCTATTTTTATGTGTCTTCTTATTTTGCCTCGTATTTGGGTGTATATCGGGATTCTTTGAGTTCCCATATTTAAGTTTCTACTTCTATGGGAGATTTTCTTGTTGTAGACCACATTTATCGGTCGTGTTTTGTTACTCTTAATAGTTTTGAGACCAGAGCCAATTTATTATTTCTCAACATGGTAGATTTTGATGTTATCATGGGCATGGACTGGTTGTCACCCCATTATGCTATTCTTGTTTGTCACGCCAAAACTTTGACGCTGGCTATGCCAAGTGTACCGCGAGTAGAGTGAAAGGGTAATTTAGATCACACTCTTAGTATGGTTATTTCTTTTTTAAGGCTCGGCAAATGGTTGAGAAGGGGTGTGATGTGTATCTAGCTTTTGTGAGAGATGTCAGTATTGATACCCTACAGTTGTTCAGTCCCAGTAGTACGAGATTTCTCTGATATGTTTCTAGATGATCTTCCAAGCATGCCTCCCGATAGAGATATTGATTTTGGCATTAATCTGTTGATGGGAACTCAGTCCATTTCCATTCCTCCGACCTTATGAATCCTCCTAAGTTGAAGGAGTTGAAGGATCAGTTATAGGAATTGCTTGATAAATGTTTTATGCGGTGCAGTATATCACTTTGGGGTGCTCCTATCTTGTTTGTGAATAAAAAAGATGGTTTTTATACGTATGTGCATTGGTTATTGCAAGTTGAACAAAGTTATAGTGAAGGACCAGTATCCTTTGCCTCGTATTAATGATTTGTTTGACCATCTAAAGGGTGCAGGAGTGTTTTATAAGATTGACTTGTGTTCAGGTTACCATCATTTGAAGATTCGGGAGCCGGATATCCCAAAGAACGACTTTAGGACTCGGTATGGTCATTACGAGTTCCTTGTTATGTCATTTGGGCTGACTAATGCCCCAACAGCCTTCATGAATTTGATGTATAGTATGTTTCGGCCATATCTTGACTTGTTCGTCATTGTCTTTATTGATGATATTCTAGTATACTCCTGGAGTCGGGAAGATCATGCGCAACACCTGAGGACGGTGCTTCAGACTTTGAGAGAAAAGAAGTTAAATGCAAAGTTCTTGAAATATGAGTTTTGGTTGGATTCTGTGGCATTCTTGGGTCATGTGGTATCGAGTGAGGGGATAAATATGGATCCGAAGAAATTGGGAGTAGTGTAGAGTTTGCCCAAATCATCTTCGGCTATAGAGATCGGTAATTTTCTTGGCCTAGCGGGTTATTACCGTCACCTTGTTGAGTGGTTTTCATTTATGACAACCCATATGACTAGGCTAACCCAGAAGGGTGCCCCATTTTAGTGGACAGAAGAGTGTGAGGCGAGCTTCTAAAAGCTCGAGATAGCTTTGAATACTGCCTCAGTTTTGATATTGCCTACGGGTTTGAGGTCATATACTGTCTATTGTGATGCCTCGAGGATTGGCTTTATAGCGGTATTGATGCAAGACGGTAGGGTGATTGCCTATGAATCCAGACAATTGAAGGTACATGAGAAGAATTATCTTGTCCATGATCTCGAGTTAGATGTTATTGTTCATGCCTTAAAGATCTAGTGTCATTATTTGTACGGTGTCCTTTATGAAATCTTTACTGATCACCAAAGTTTGCAGCATCTGTTCAAGTAGAAGCACCTTAATTTGCACCAGAGGAGGTGGTTGGAGCTACTGAAGGACTGTGATATCACTATCTTGTATACCCAGGCAAGTCCAATATGGTGGCCGATGCTTTGAATTGCCGGGAGGAGAGTTTGGGGAGTTTGGCTTATCTACCAGCAGCAGAGAGGCCTATGGCGATAGATGTTAAGGACTTAGCCAGCCAGCTTGTGAGATTGGATCTTTCGGAGCCTAGTCGGGTTCTAGCTTGTGTGATTTCTTAGTCTTCCTTGTTTGATCATATCACAGAGCGTCAGCATGATGACCCTCACTTGCTTGCCCCAAGGATAAGGTTCTACATGGTAATGCCAGAGATGTGACTATTGGTGATGATGGAGTATTAAGGATGCAGGGTCAGATTTGTGTACCCAATGTTGATGGGCTTAGGCAGTTTATTCTAGAGGAGGCCTATAGTTCGTGGCATTCCATCCACCCGGGTGTCGCGAAGATGTACCAAGATTTTAGACAACACTATTGGTGGATACGGATGAAGAAATATATAGTTGGGTTTGTAGCTTGGTGCCTGAATTATCAGCAGGTAAAGTATGAGCACCAGAGATCTGGTGGGTTGCTTCGGCAGATAGAGATTCCGAAGAGGAAGTGGAAGTTGGACTCCCACGGACTTTGGGGATGTCCGATGCCATTTGGGTGATTGTGAATTGGCTGACTAAGTCCGAGTATTTCATTCATGTGTGTACTACCTACTCTTCGGAGTGGTTGGCGGAGATTTATATCCGGGAGATTGTTCGTCTGCATGGTATTCCAGTTTCCATCATTTCAGATAGAGGTACTCAGTTAACATCATGGTTCTAGAGGGCCGTACAACATGAGTTGGGTACTCGGGTGTAATTCAGAACAGCATTTCACCCCTAGAAGGATGGACAGTCCGAGCGCACTATTCAGATTCATAAAGATATGCTCTGTGCGTGTGTGATAGAGTTTGGAGGTTCTTAGGATTAGTTCTTGCCATTGGCGGAGTTTTCCTACAATAACAATTATCAATATAGCATTTAGATGGAATCATTGAGGCTTTGTATGGTAGGCGGTGTGGATCCTTGATGGGTTGGTTTGAGCCGGGCGAGGCTAGATTATTGGGCACAGACTTGGTTCAGGACCCCTTGGAGAAGGCTAAGGTGATTCAGGATAGACTTCGCACATAAGAGTTATACGGATCAGAAGGTTCGTGAAATTTCCTATATGGTTGGAGAGCGGGTCTTGCTTCGGGTTTCGCCTATGAAAAAGCGTTATGGGAATAGGGGAAAAGGGGAAATTAAGTCCGAGGTTTATTGGTCCTTTTGAGATATTGAGACGTGTTGGGGAGGTTGCTTATGAGCTTGCCTTACCTCCCATCATGGTAGGAGTTGATCCGATATTTTATGTTTCGATGCTCCGGAAGTATCACGATGACCCTGTCGCACGTGTTGGATTTCAGTTTCGTCCAGTTGGACAAAGATCTATCTTATGTTGAGGAGCTAGTGGTGATATTGGATAGGCAGGTTGAAAGTTGAGGTCAAAGAATATTGCATCAGTGAAGGTTCAGTGGTGGGGTCAGCCGGTCGAGGAGGCAACCTGGGAGACCAAGCAGGATATGAGCAACCATTACTCTCATCTTTTAACTACTTCAGGTATGTCTTTATGCTCGTTCATGGATGAACGAATGTCTTAAAAGAGGGAGGATGTAATGACCCGTCCGGTTGTTTTAAGCATTAACATCTTGATTCCCTATTAATTGCTTTCCCCATGTTTATTTCTGCTATTGTGAATTTCTAGGAGGATTCGTTTGGAGTTTCAGAGTGTTTTGAGACGTCCCTCAACGAGAGCTTTAGCTTTAGAACTTAGACCTTAGTCATAGCTATGTGAAGATGGCCTCGAAATGGAATTCATCTGATTCCGTTAGCTCTGTTGGGTGATTTCGAGCTTAGGGGCGTGTTTGAATTGTGTCATGGAGGTCCGTAGCTTATTGAGGCTTGAAATGACGAAAGTTAAATTTTTGAATTTTCCGGTTTGATAGTGAGATTTTGATATAGGGATCAGAATGGAATTCCAGAAAGTTGAGTAGGTCTGTGGTGTCATTTGGGACGTGTGTGTAACATTTTAGGTCATTCAGACGAGGTTTAATAGACTTTTTGATCGAAAGTGGATTTTGGAAGTTTTGGAATCCTTAGGCTTGAATCCGAGGGTGATTTGGTGTTCCGGTATTGTTTTGAGTGTTTCGAGGGTTGGTACAAGTTTGAATATTGTTATATGTCTTATGGGCATGTTTGGTTGAGGTCTCAGGGGCCTCAGATTAGTTTCGGGTGCTTAATGGAAGTTCAATTGGACTTAGAAAAATCTGAGTTAGCTGAGCTTGTCATAATCGCACATGTGTGTATGTGATCGTAGGTGCGGCACCATATAAACGGTTAGGGGACCACAGGTGCGGTCTAAGTAAATGTTGAAATTGGTCGTAGATGCGGCACAGGTACCATAGAAGCGGCACCTCATATACGAGTAAGAGGTCGCAGGTGCAGAAGTTTAGGCTTTAATGAAAAGTTGCAGGTGAAGTCCATTTGCCGAAGAAATTGGACCGTAGGTACGGTCCCATGGTCGCAGAAGCAGATATCGCTGGTCAGGAAAAGGGAATAACGAGGGTTTGAACTCAAAACTTGGTAGAACGATTTGGAGCTCGGGTGAGGGCAATTTCTCGAGGGTGTTTGAAGGAGAAAATTTGTGTAACGATTGCTATCTTGCTTTTGATCCTAGAACCTAAATCTATTGTTGTTTTCTTCTTTTATTTAAGCAAAATGGGAGTAAAATTTTGGAAAATGGGAGAAGGTCCCCCAATTGAAAATTTGAGTTTTGAGTGGGATTTTAACGTTGGAATTGTTGATTTTTGTTCGAGTGTGCTCGTAAGTGATCGGGGGTTCCGAATTTGTAAATTTAATCCAATTCCTAGACGTGGGCTCGGGGGACTTTTTGGGAAATTTTCCTAATTTCGCGTGTTAGATTCGAATTAATTGGTTAAATTAGTTACTTGAAGTTATATTTAAATTATGCAATTACTTTGAATTGATTATGACCATTTGGAGTCGGGTATTTGTGGCAAGAACGTGATTTTTAGTCTATTGAGCTGGTTCGAGGTAAGTGACTTGCCTAACCTTGTGTGAGGAACTCCCCTTAGGATTTGGTATTGTTGTTATACGAGTACCGTGTACGTGAGATAACGAGTGCATATACGTGCTAATTGTTGAAAATCCCGTTTTCATTAAGCTAACACCTATGTTTTCTTGTAATTTAGCAAATACTTTACTTGAAGCCTCTTATTTTAGATTAGGAAAATCATGTTTACGTGACTTAATTGTCTTACCTGTTTTAATTTCTTACTTGTACTCCGTGCAGCATGTTAGAGTAGAAATTTTTGTTTAATTCTTGAATAGAACCGTATATTCTTTTGAGATGGTTGTGTGTTTACTTTGGGACTACGGGATGTTATCCTGGGAGATCCCCCTTCTTGTTTACTTTGGGACTACGGATCAGTATTCCGGTAGATACCCCTGCACATTTATAATTGGGACTACGGAATAGCACCGGTAGATTCCCCGTACTCGATATTTACTTTGGGACTACAGATTGGTATTCCAGGAGTTTTCCCTCCATATTTATAATTCGGAATATGAGACAATATCCCGAAAGATCCTCTGGACATTTACGTTTGAGATTACGAGACAATATCCCGGGAGATCCCCTATTGCTATTTCCATGTGCTGAGCTAGATTCATTCTGTGATTTTATTCAGTATAGACTGTTAGCACCTTGATTATATTGTCGTATTCTATACTTCTTTACCTTATTTTTCATTTATAACCAGTAGCGCCATAACCTTCCTCGTCACTACTTGACCTAGGTTAGGCTTGGCACTTGGTGGGTACCGCTATGGTGTACTCATGCCTTTTCCTGCACATATTTTTTGTGTGCAGATCTAGGTTCTTCGATTGATCCATATTGTTAATGAAGCAAGGCGATCTTCAGAGACTTCGAGGTATATCTTCCGCGTCCGCAGACCGAGGAGTCCCTCTCTAATTGCTCCTCTAGTTTTAGCTCTCCTGTATATACTTTTGTTTAGACATTCTAGAGTTAGAACACTTGTACTTATTCAACATCTTGTGATTTTATGAGATTCCAGGTTTTGAGAGTTGATTCAGTTTGAGAGTTTATATTTATATATGCCGAGCGGCATCTTAAACGTTTGATTCATGTTTTATCTGCATTTTTTCGTTAGTTTTATCTTTCGTTTCCTTTTTCCGCAAGTTGTTAGGCTTACCTAGTCGTAGAGACTAGGTACCATTATGATAGTTCATGGAGGGCAAACTTGGGCCGTGACATACAGTAAAGAAACAAAGTAAATATCATACTTTGAACCACCAGAACTAATAACACAGTACACATGCACGACATACCCTTCGTGCTTTTACTCTCATCATGTCACGTTCCAATTCCCGAACACGACCGTGATGGTGCCTCTCGTGAAGACAAGGCCAGCCATAACAACACAAATACCTCTTTTAAAAATAAGGAAGTCTAAAACATGATTTAATATGACCATAATTACGGAAACATCGATAATAACAAGGGAACCATCCCGACACAGCCCAAACCGAGGTGTCACAAGTCATGAGCTACTACAGAATCTGCTATAAGTCTACAAAGTATGAAATCTGATACAATAGTCTGAAGAAAATATAAATGATAGAGGATAGGGGAGACAAGGGGCTACGGACGTCAACAGTTACCTCGTAACTCCAAATCGCTGCCTGGTCTGGAAGGAATCAGCGGTCAGGTGCGGACTCTGTTATTCCTGAATTTGCACACACGATGGAGGGAGAAATGTGAGTACTCCGACCCAGTGAGTAATAATTATAAATAATGGCTGAAAGCATGAAAACACATAAAGGCACAAAGCAATTCTATATCAGGCAGTAAATCACTTAAAACAGTAAAACCGATAAGAACCAAATGAAAGCTCCTTTTAAAAACAGGTAAAACATGTAAAACAACAGGTAAATAATAAATAATAATCTTCCCCTCAGGCCCAGTATCAATCAGTCAGAACAATATCAGCTCATCGAGCTCAATATCAGTCAGTCAACATAGTATCAGCCCCTCGGGCTCAGTATCAGTCACTCATCATAGTATCAGCCCCTCGGGCTCTCTCTCAGATCATATGGGTACTCGCGCTCATTGTGGGTGTGCAGACTCCTGAGGGGCCCCTTATAGCCCAAGCGCTATATCAAGCAACCTCTTGGCATCATCACTCGACACTCTGCACTCGGCACTCGGCACTCGGCACTCGGCACTCGGCACTCGATCTCACATCACTCGGCCTCCCATCACTCAAGCCACCTCGTGGCATATAAAGCATCTCATATCACTCAGCATATCCTCACATATGGCCCTCGGCCTCACTCAGTCCAGGAATCATCACAAGCCCTTTGGGCATAAGTAAAACAATAGTGCTCAACCCAAACAACATTTAAATATCATTTAAGTCTCAAAATTCAATTAAAAGTGCCCTAGTTTGTAAAACGATATTAATCAATTGGACTGAGTTCAAGTAACATGTCAAAATAGTGAGGAAATAGTGATAAAAGTCCATGAAGGATTCAAATAGTCGGCACGAAGCCCAAATGTGGCAAGGAGCGCAAATCATGATGATAACAATTAAGACTCAGTCAAATACGCAGTAAAAACATCAATCCGGACGGACCAAGTCACAATCCCTAATAGGAAATAACCCCGCTCTCGTCATTAAGCGCGTGTTTCACCTCAATACACCATTACGTTGTGCAAATCCAGTGTTTCAAACCCTCGGGACATCATTTACTATCATTACTCACATCAAGCCGGCCAAATCTCTAGCATGCTATGCCCTTGCCTTTCAAATCAGCCTCCTCGCGCATCGAATCTGACCCAAACCACAACGAATATGTCACAATAGGCTAAGGGAACATAACCCAATCGAAAAGAATCGAAAAACATCAAAAATCCCAAAATTTTCCAAAACCCGAGCCTCGGGAACACTTCTCGAAACTCATAAATTTTCACATCAATGGGGACCTTATCTCCACGAGTCTATACATATGAAGAACTCACAAATCCGAGCTAAAATGACCCATTAAAACCCAATTTGAAATATCAAAATCCAAGCCCTAGTTCTTCACCTTTTTGCTAGGTTTTCATGAATTTCAAGGTTGCTTCAACAATTAAATCATGTTTTTAGTTCATAGGACTTACCTTCAGTCAATCCCAGTCGAATCCCTCTTCAGTTTCTCCCAAAAAGCTCTCAAGGTGCTCAACAATGGAGGAAAAATAACTTAGACTCGCGGGAGAAATAATAATAAAAACCATTCTGCCCAGTGACTTTTTCTTCTATGCGAACGCGAGGGACTTCTCGCATTGGCGATGCACAAAATTCCACTGACCCATTTTTACTCTTCGCGAATGCGGTGTCCCACCCATGAACGCGATGCCTAAGCTTATCTCACTACACGAATGCGAGCCTTTTGTCGCGAACGCGAAGAACAACCAATGCGGGACCTGAGATCCTTTAATGAGAATGCGATACCCGTCACGCGAATGCGCTTTAACTTCCAACCCTATGAGATCGCGAACCACTGCTTTGAACGTGAAGAACAAAGTTCCAGCCTCCAAATTTTCCTCTACGCGATCGCGACACCCTCCTGCGATTGCGATGACCATCCGAAATCACCCCGAGGCCCCCGAGACCTCAACCAAAAGCACCAAATCCTCCAAATACATCATTCAAACTTGATCCAAATATCATAACACATCAAAAAACACTAAAAGCATCGATCCTCATCGAATTCAAGCCTAAGTTCTTCAAAAACTTCCGAAACACGCATTCGATAAAAAATCCAGCCAAATCTCCTCCGAATTACTTGAAATTTTACACACACATCTCAAATCACATAACAAAGCTACAAAAACTCTTGAAATTCCATTCCGACCCTCAAATCAAAATATCACCAATCAACCGGAATTCGCCAAAATACTAGTTTTGCCAATTCAAGCCTAATTCTACACCGGACCTCCAAAATCACTTCTAATCACACCCCTAAGTCAAAAATAAACCCCCGAAGCTAACCAAATAACCGGAGTTCATATTCGAGACCTCTAACTCATAAGTCAACATCCGGTTGACTTTTCCAAAACAAACCTTCCTTAAAGAGACTAAGTATCTAATTTCCTATCAAAACCTTTCCGAACCAACTCGATCACATGAGATACGGATAATGAAGCATAAAGAATCTAAAAATAGGGGAAACGAAGTGGTGACTCATGAGACAACCAGTCAGGCCGTCACATCCTCCCCAACTAAAACAAACGCTCTTCCTCGAGCGGGATAGGAAACATACCTGAAGCCTCAAACAGGTGAGAATATCGGCTCTGCATCTCCTGCACAGTCTCCCAGGTGCCTCCTTCATGGGCCGACCTTTCCACTGCACTTTCACCGAAGCTATATCTTTTGATCTCAACTTTCGCACCTGACAACCCAAAATAGACACTGGCTCCACATCATAGGTCAAATCATCATCCAACTGAACCGTGCTGAAGTCCAAAACATGGGACGGGTCCCCAACATACTTCCAGAGCATAGAAATATGTAATTCCGGATGCACGCCTGACAAGCTGGTTGCAAGGCAAGCATATAAGCCACCTCTCCATTCCTCCTAAGTACCTCAAAAGGTCCAATAAACCATGAACTCAACTTCCCTTTCTTTCCAAACCTCATAACACCCTTCATGGGCGAAACCTTTAGCAAGACCTTCTCACTAACCATATAAGACACATCTCAAACCATCCGGACTGTATAACTCTTCTGACGTGACTGTGTTGTACGACACCTCTCCTGAATTAGCTTCACCTTCTCTAAGGCATCCTGAACCAACTTTGTCCCAAATAGTCTAGCCTCGCTGGGCTCGAACCAACCAACTAGAGATCTACACTGCCTCAGATACAACACTTCATACGGAGCTATCTGAATGCTCGACTGATAGTTAATGTTGTAGGGAACTCTACAAGTGGCAAAAACTCATCCCAAGAATCTCCAAAATCTATAACACAGGCACGCAACATGTCCTCTAATATCTGAATAGTGCGCTCAGATTGCTCGTTCGTCTGAGGATGAAATGTTGTGCTCAGCTCCACCTATGTACCCAACTCTCGCTGAAAAGTCCTCCAAAACTGAGAAGTAAACTGAGTACATCTATTTGAGATAATAGTCACTGGAACACCATGCAATCAAACAATCTCCCGGATAAAGATCCCTACCAGTCGCTCCGAAGAATAGGTAGTATACACCAGGATAAAGTGTGCGGACTTGGTCAGCCGATCCACAATCACCCAAATCGAATCAAACTTCTTCAAAGTCTGAGGAAGACCACTCACAAAAACTATAATGACTCTTTCCCACCTCCACTCAGGAATAATCATACGCTTAAGTAAGCCACCCGGTCTCTGATGCTCATATTTCACCTGCTGACAGTTGAGACATCGAGCCACAAATACTACAATATCTTTCTTCAGTCTTGTCCACCAATAATACTTCCTCAAATCCTGATACATCTTCGCGGCACCTGGATGAATGAAATACCACATGTTATAGGCCTAATCCAATATCAACTCCCGAAGCCCATCCATATTGGGCACACAAATCCGGCCCTGCATCCTCAACACACCATCCTCACCAATGGTCACGTCTCTAGCATCATCATGCTGAACCCTATCCTTAAGGACAAGCAAATGCAGATCATTATACTGGCGCTCTCTGATGCGATCATATAAGGAAGACCGAGAATCCACACAAGCCAACACTCGGCTGGGCTCCAAAATATCTAACCTCATTAACCGATTGTCCAAAGCCTGAACATCAACTGCAAAGGGTCTCTTCCCAACTAGAATGTATGCGAAACTCCCCATACTCACTGCCTTTCGGTTCAAGGCATCGGCCACTACATTGGGCTTTCTTGGATGATACAATATGGTGGTGATCTTTAAGCAACTCCAACTATCTATGCTACCTCAAATTAAGATCTTTTTGCTTGAACAAATGCTGAAGACTGCGATGATCAGTCAATACCTCACAAGATATGCCATACAAGTAATGCCTCCAAATCTTCAATGCATGAACTGTGGCAGCCAACTCCAAATCATGAACAAGTTAGTTCTTCTCGTGGGGCTTCAACTGATAAGAAGCATATGCAATCACTCTACCCTCCTGCATCAATATCCAATCCCAACTCTTGAAGCATCACAATACACTGTATAAGAACCTGAAGCTGATGGCAATACCAATACTAGAGCTGTGGTCAAAGCTCTCTTAATCTTCTGAATGCTTTCCTCGCACTCGTCCGACCATACAAATGGAGCACCCTTCTGAGTCAACTTGGTGAAGGGCGATGCTATAGAGGAAAATCCCTAAACAAACCGGCGATAATAACCCGCCAAACCAAGGAAGCTACAAATCTCTGTGGCTGAGGACTGCCTAGGCCAACTTTGCACCACCTCTATCTTCTTCGGATCGAACTGAATACCCTCATGAAAGCCACTAAACCGAGCCAAAACTCAAAGTTGGAGAACTTTGCATAAAGCTTCTCCTTCCTCAATCTCTACAATACCACTCGTAAATGCTCCGCGTGCTCCTCCTGACTAGGCAAATACACCATTATATCATCAATGAAAACAATAACGAACGAATCCAGATAAGACCGAAATACATTGTTCATCAAATGCATGAACGTCGATGGGGCATTAGTTAGCCCAAAAGACATAACAAGAAACTCATACTGCCCATATCTAGTCCTAAAAGCAGTCTTAATAATATCTGAATTCGTGATCTTCAACTGGTGATAGCCCGACGGAGATCAATCTTGAAGAACACCCTCGCTTTTTGAAGCTACTCAAAAATATCATCAATATGAGGAAGGGGATAGTTGTTCTTCACTGTTACTTTGTTAAATTGCATGTAGTCAATGCACATTCTCACGGTGCCATACTTTTCTTCACAAACAGAACCAGTGCACCCCACGGTGACACACTAGGCCAAATGAACCCCTTATCCAGGAGTTCCTGAAGCTGCTCCTTCAATTCTTTCAACCCCGCTGGTGCCATAGAATATTGCGGGATGGAAATGGGCTGAGTGCCCGGTACCAGGTCAACACCAAAATCAATGTCCCTGTTTGGCAGCATGAACGGCAGGTCTGCTGGGAAGACATTAGGAAACTCTCTCACAACTGGAACAGAACCAATGCTAGGAGTCTCGACTCCAACATCCCTCACAAACACCAAATATGAAAGACAACCCTTCTCAACCATACACCGGGCCTTTAAGAATGAAATCACTCTACTAGGGACATAATCAGTCACACCATGCCACTTGATCCTCGGTACAACCGTTATGGCCAAAGTGACTATCTTAGTATGACAGTCTAGAATAACATGACACGGAGATAACCAGTCCATGCCCAAAATAATGTCAAAGTCCACCATGCTCAATAACAATAGATCAACTCCGGTCTCCAAACCCCCAATAGTCACCAAACATGACCGGTAAACATGGTCTACAACAATAGTATCTCCCATCGGGGTAGATACACGAACAGGTAAAGCAAGACACCCTCGGGACGTACCCATATGATGAGCAAAATATGAGGAGACATAAGAATAGGTGGAATCAGGATAAAGTAAAATAGAGGCATCTTTGTGGCAGACTGAAACAATACTTGTAATGACAACATCTGAAGTAATGACATCTGTCCTGCCTGGAATAGCATAAAAACAAGCCTGACTACCACCTGATCGACTTCCACCTCTGGGACGATTCATGGCTGCCTGACCCTCACCCCTAGCTGGTTGGGTGGGTGCTGAAGAAACTAGACTAGAAGACGAGGCATGAACCCTCTACTGAGATGAGCTAGAAGCACGACGAAGACACTGCCTCCACACATCCCCAAACTCTCCACACTCAAATCAACTCCTAGGTGTTGGAAAATGGGAATGAAGGGAACCCCTCACACCAGAGTGACTAGGTGATGCACTCGGCCTAGAAGAACCTTGAACAGATAGGGTACGATAAGAACTCTATGCTGGAAGAGCACTGAGTGAAGGCTGACCCTACTCAAAACCATGATAACTATAACCTAAAGATGCCCCATGATACTCAGGATCGGCCGATTGAGCGGGCCTGAAAGAATGACCGCTATCATGCCTGAACTGGCCCCTCAAAAGAGAACCACTGTAACTGCCAAAACCTCGAGGCCTCTTGGCCTCCCTCTCCTCTCGATCCTGACGGCGAACCGTCTCAATCTCTCGAGCTATATCAACCACCTCCTCGAATGTAGTACCCAATACCCTCTCTCTAGTTATAAGAATATGGAGATGGTAGTTAAGGCCATGAACAAATCTCCTGATCTTCTTACGATCGGACGGAACTATCCAAACGGGAGGACGAGCCAAGTCTGAAAACCTCATCTCATACTGAGACACAGTCATATCTCCCTGCCATAGCCACTCAAACTGCCTGTGCAGCTCATCTTTGCAGGACTGCGGTACATACTTCTCCAAGAAAAGAGTGGAGAATTCCTGCCAAGTCAAAGGTGATGCACCAACCGGCCTTCGCCTCTCATACACCTCCCACCAAGTGAAGGTAGCCCTCGAAAACTGAAAGGTAGTGAATGCCACACCACTAGACTCAAGAATCCCCACTGTACGGAGCATACATTGGCACTTGTCCGAAAAACCCCGGGCATCCTCGCCCTCAGCACCACTGAATGACGGAGGCTGGAGCCTACCAAACCTCTCAAGACGTCGATGCTCATCATCCGACATAACTAGAACCTAAACTCCTATGCTGGTGCAACCAACTGAGTTGTAGGTGCCTCCGGCATCTGTAGTCCCTGCACTACCTTCTCAGGTATGCGGGCAACGAGGGTCTGATTGCCCCTTCCCTCCCCCCCCCCCCCGGGCCTCTGAAGTAGTTGCTGCTGTTGTGGCTGAAACTGCCTGAGCCAAGCCAATGCAAACTATCAAGATATGCGCCACGGTCTCTTGAAAGCCCTGAATCACGATGGGCACAGCTGGTACCTGAACTGGTGCTGCTAGAGCCTGATCCTGAGCTGGGGCAACTGGTGGATCAACAGGCGCTGCCCCTTCTGCTCTGCCTCTTCCACGACCACGACCGCGTCCATGGCCTCTGGTGGCTTCAGTGGGTGGTATTGGTGGTCGTTTGTCTCGTCTGGTAGCGCGACTCCTCCCCATCTATGAGAGAGTTGAATCGGGAGAAGTTTAGTACTTGGATCAACAAGTTCACATGACAAGAATTTCAAGAAGATGAAATTTTTCCTAAAGGTTCTACAGCCTCTCGAGGATAAATACAGACGTCTTTGTATCGATCCATGAGACTCTACTAAACCTGCTCATAACTCGTGAGACCTAGTAACTTAGGCTCTAATACCAACTTACCATGACCAAATTACTGAACTCGGCCGTGATGGCGCCTCTCGTGAAGACAAGGCCAGCCAGAACAACGCAAACACCTCTTTTAACAGTTAATTAAAATAAGCAAGCCTAAAACATAAATGACCATTATTACGGAAACAACTATAATAACAAGGGAACCATCTCGACACAGCCCAAACCGGGGTGTCACAAGTCATAAACTGCTACAGAATCTGCTATAAGTCTACAAAGTATGAAATTCGATACAATAGTCTGAAGAAAACATAAATGATAGAGGATAGAGGGGACAAGGGGCTGCGAACGTCAACAACTACCTGGTAACTCCAAATTGCTACCTGGTCTGGAAGGAATCAACACTCAGGTGCGAACTCTGCTATGCCTGAATATGCACACACGGTTCAGGGAGTAATGTGAGTACCCTGACCAAGTGAGTAATAGTTATAAATAATGACTGAAAGCATGAAAACACATAAAGGCACAAAGAAATTCTATATCAGGTAGTAAATCGCTTAAAATAGTAAAACCGAAAAGAACCAAATGAAAGCTCCTTTTTAAAATAGGTAAAACAACAGGCAAATAATAAGTAGTAATCTGCCCTTCGGGCTCAGTATTAGTCACTCAGCATAGTATCAACCCCTCGGGTTCAGTATCAGTCACTCAGCATAGTATCAGGCCCTCGGGCTTACTCTCGGATCATATGGGTGCACGCGCTCACTGTGGGTGTGTAGACTCTGGAGGGGCCCCTTACGGCACAAGCGCTATATCAAGCCACCTCGTGGCATCATCACTCGGCACTCGGCCTCACATCACTCGGCCTCGTATCACTCAAGCCACCTCGTGGCATATAAAGCATCTCATATCACTCAACATATCCTCACATATGGCCCTCGGCCTCACTCAGTCCAGAAATCATCACAAGCCCCTTGGGCATCAGTAAAACAATTGTGCGAAGCCCAAACAACATTTAAAATATCATTGAAGTCTCAAAATTCAATTAAAAGTGGCTGAGTTTGTAAAATGGTATTAATTAATAGGACTGAGTTCAAGTAATATGTCAAAATAGTAAGAAAACAGTGATAAAAATCCACGAAGGATTCAAATAGTGGACACGAAGCCCAAACATGGCAATAAGCTCAAATCATGATGATAATAATTAAGACTCAATCAAATACGCGGAAAAAATATCAATCGGGACTGACCAAGTCACAATACCCAATAGTAAATAACCCCACGCTCGTCATTAAGCGTGTTTTTCACCTCAATACAGCACTACGTAGTGCGAATACGCGGTTTCAAACCCTCAAGACATCATTTACTATCATTACTCACCTCAAGTCGGCCAAATCTCTAGCTCGCTATGCCCTTGCCTCTCAAATCGGCGTCCTCGCGTGTCGAATCTGACCAAATTCACAACGAATATGTCACAATAGGCTAAGGGAACATAACCCAATCGAAAAGAATCGAAAAACATAAAAATTCCGAAATTTGCAAAACCTGAGCCCCAGACCCACTTCTCAAAACTCAAAATTTTTTACATCAACGGGTTCCTTATCTCTACACGAGTCTATGCATATCAAGAATTTTCAAATCGGTGCTCAAATAACCCATCAAAGCCCAATTTGAAATACCAAACTCAAGCCCTAGTTCTTCCCCTTTTTGCTAGGTTTTCATGAATTTCTAGGTTTTCAACAATTAAATCATGTTTTTAGCTCATAAGACTTACCTCCAATAAATCCTAGTCGAAACCCTATTCAATTTCTCTAAAAAAGCTCTCAAGGTGCTCAGTAATGGAGGAAATATAACTTAGACTCGCGGAGTAAATGATATTAAAATCCATTCTGACCAGTGACTTTTTCTTCTATGCGAACGCGAGGGCCTTCTCGCGTTCGCGATACACAAAATTCCACTGACCCAGTTTGACTCTTCGCAAACACGGTATCCCACCTGTGAACGCGATGCCTAAGTCGATCCCACTACGCGAACATGAGCCTTGTGCCGCGAACGCGAAGAATAACCAATACGGGACCTTAGATCCTTCAATGTGAACTTGGCACTCGTCACGCAAACGCTTTAACTTCCAACCCTACGCAATCGCGAACCACTGCTGCGAATGCGAAGAACAAAGTTCCAGCATCCAAATTTTCCTCTACGCTGTCGCGATGACCAAATTCTCTGCAAGACATAGCTGGAAAAATCTGCAATTCCTAAGTGCTATAATTGGTCCGTTTGACCATCCGAAATCACCCCGAGGCCCTCGGGACCTCAACCAAAAGTACCAACATCTCCTAATACATCATTTAAACTTGCTCCAAACATCAAAACACATCAAACAACACTAAAATCATCAATTTTCATCAAATTCAAGCCTAAGTTCTTCAAAAACTTCGGAAATACGCATTCGATCAAAAACCCAACCAAATCCCCTCTGAATGACATGAAGTTTTACACACATATCCCAAATCATATGAAGAAGCTACAGAAACTCTTGGAATTCCATTCCGACCCTCGTATCAAAATCTCACCTATCAACTGGAATTCACCAAAATACTAGTTTCGCCAATTCAAGCCTAATTCTACACCGGACCTCCAAAATCATTTCCGATCACACTCCTAAGTCACAAATCATCCCTCGAAGCTAACCGAATCACCAGAATTCACATATGCGGCCTCTAACTCATAAGTCAAAATCTGGTTGACTTTTCCAAACCAAACCTTCCTTAAAGAGACTAAGTGTCTCATTTCCTATCAAAACATCTCCGAACCAACTCGATCACATGAGATACGGATAATGAAGCATAAAGAAGATGAAAATGGGGAAAATGGAGCAGTGACTCATGAGACGACGGGTCAGGTCATCATACATCGTCATCATAAGAAGCAATAGAAACGGCTAGACATCACCCTTCATGCATTAACTCGCTCATAATCATGGCACGAAATCATCCTTCATGCATTAGCACTCACAAAATATGGCACGACATCACCCTTCGTGCATTAACACTCACAAAATATGGCATGGCATCACCTTTTGTGTATTAACACTCACTCACAAGACCATGCACGATATCATTCTTCGTGCTTTACACTCTTCCTCACCCAAACAATAGAAACAATAACATCTTGGCAAGGGAATCAACAATAAACAATCTTGTTTCAACAGTTAATTTCACAACATATGTCTCCACTTAAGTCAATACTCAACAATTATCCAATACCATGAAAAACATAATAATACTTGTTCAATCATGAAGAATAACTAGTTTAAGCATGTACTGTACGTAATAAGAGACACAATGATCACAAATATAGGACTAACTTACATGCTATGACCTGACAACAACGTATAGATACTCGTCACTTCACCTATACATCGTACTCAAACAACTACACACGTAGCAAATAAGGCAACAACACCTTATCCCTAAAGATAAGGTTAGCCACAACACTTACCTCGATTCCACGGCCAAAATCAAGTCTCAATTACCATTTTACCTCTCGGTTCCACCTCCACTCCGCTTGTATCTAATCATAATTAACTTGATAAGATCAATAAATTCTAAAGAACTTAATTCCAATGCTTAATTATATATTTCTCAACAATTTTTCCAAAAAGTCAAAAATCGACCAGAGCCCACTTGGACAAAACTCGAAGTTCGGATCAAAACCCGATTACCCATTCACTCCTGAGCCCGGATATGCAATTGGTTTTGAAATCTGACCCCAATTTGAGGTCTAAATCCCCAAATTTTGAAATTCCCAATTCCTACCCAAAACGCTCATTTTTCCCATGAAAATCCCTAGATGTTGTAATGAAATCTTGTGAAAAGATGAATATAATGAAGAAAATGAGTTAGAAATCGTTTACCTATGATTTGGGGAAGAACTCTTCATTAGAAAATCGCCTGTGGAAGCTTAGGGTTTGAGAATTTGAGAAATGAGTTAAAAATTCCGTCTAAGTTATGTTATACATAGTTGCAGGTATTGCATTTGCGATCATAGGTTCGCAAATGCGAACTTGCAAAAGTGACCAATGCTTCGAAATGTGAAGATTGGCCTAACATGCTGCCTTCGCAAATGCAAACAATTGTTCGCAAATGCGGTTACTGTTAATGTCGCAATTGCGACAATGAACTTCGCAAATGCGAAGGTCTCAAAACACACCTTAGCCTATCCAAAATTCACCTGAGCTCTCAGGGATCCAAACCAAATATGCATGCGAGTCTAAGAACAACAAAAGATATATTATTTCTTTATAATATAATTTGTGTTGGATAAAATTGTACTAATATTTTTCTAATATGGATTTGCATGAAATTCTAATTGTAATCTAAGTTTCAATCTTTTCGAGTGGTTTTATTTTGTGCCTCACATAACTTACACTAGTTGTGTGAGACCTCTTTCTATCTCACATATTTGTGGACCCATATCTTATACATCTGGGTCTACAAAATTCTGGGCCACACAGTTGTGAAACAAAATAGATGTCTCACACAACTAGTGTCAGTTGTGTGAGGCACAAAATGAATTTTTTCAATTTTTTCTGATATTATGCCCTGCATATTCGTGGAGTTAAAACCCAATTAATTCCACATTTACGCCTCATTGAATTTTCTAATAATTGGTTTTCGGCCATTGTTGCTTGTAGAAACTAAGCTTTTTAAAGGTAATTAATTTCCATTATCGCATAAATTCTTGGTAAAAAATTTATTCTTGAAGTTCCAAGCTATAGCAATTCCACTTGGTTTTTCAGCCATTGCCTAATTCGTTGATAATACATTTTAAAAGATTGGTTAAGTTGAGAGCTAGAAGCACAAAACCATAGAATATGTATAAAGAAGATTGTTCTGGAAGCGAGCTTATCAGATTTGGCAATGACACCATAATAATGTATCCTTATATATATATATACTAGTCTTACGGGGTACACACGTTGCGCGTTAACCTATCTAAATAAGTATAAAACTTCTAAAAATTTATATAAATATTATTTTTAAATTAAAATAAATGTGTGAATTTATTTTAACAAAAAATATTGATTATGTATAGCTTTTTTTTTTTGGTAAACAAAGATTTATTCAGCAAACACTACGAGTTATTACAACAAGAACTCAGTCTAGGCCACAAAGTGCCTTGACTGTCTCTTTCTAGTGCATGAAAAGTAAAGACAGGCGGAATAGCATAAATTTGCAAAGTACAAAAAGTGTTCATGCTACAACCATTTTTAGCTAATAGGTCCGCTACTCCATTAGCCTCTCTAAAGGTGTGCTTCAGCTGTGGGTCATGCGACATCCTCAATAGGTGCCTGCAATCATCAATTAAGTTTTGGTAGAGACTATTGTTAGAATTTAAGAGGTTTAAAAGCTCCAAGCAGTCTGTTTCTATTACTAAAGGGAGGAGCTTCTTGTCTATTGCGAGCTTGATTCCACGGAATAGGGCTAGAGTCTCCATGTAGATATTGGTTGCGTGCTTATAGCTCATATTGAATCCAAGGATCCAATTCCCCCCTTGTCTCTAAACACTCCTCCTATTCCTCCCACTCCCGAATTTCCCACACAGGCTCCATCTATATTGAGCTTGAAAAAGTTTGAGTCCGGAGGTTCCCATTTTACATAGATGACTTTTTAATGGGGTTCAAGCGGTTATTTTTTGCCATATAGAGGAATTCAATGGCCTTATTAATGGGTTGACTTATGTTAATGGGTGCTATATTCTTACGGAATATGATTCCATTCCTAATATTCCATATGTGCCATAGGAGGAAAGGAAGAAAGTTCCCCCAACTGAGTAGATTATTAAAAGGCTCCTTAGATAGGAGTTTTTTCTTTAGCCATTCTTGGAGCGTGTTAATACCTTTAGGATTTTGGCCAAAGGGATATTTTGATTTAACTTGGTGCCAGATTTGCCTCGAGTAGTTACACCGAAAGAATATATGCTCTATATTTTCTTTTTCTTTATTACAGATATTATAATTATCATTAATGGAAATACCTCTCTTTTTAAGCTGCTCCTTTGTGGGTAACCTATCCCAGAAGATAATCCAAATGAAGAATTTTAGTTTATTTAGAGAATTGATTTTCCATATCCATTCTAAGTTAATGGGGTTGCTAGTGTACTTCGAGATAGCTTCATAAGCCGCCTTTATAGAGAAGAAGTTGTGATGTGGGGAGTTCCATGTGTAGGAATCTCCACATGAGCCCGTTTATTTTATGTATGTGCAGTTAATTTTAGACACAATGTTGGGGGGTAGTTCAAAGGATAGCTCCCTCAAGTCGAAACTCCCATTTTTAATGAGGTAGGATAGTTTTTTGGTCGACTCTCCCTCCTGGATAGGTCCTTGGATTGATTTCCGGAGATTTCTCGATTGGTTAATCCAATTATCCTGCCATATATTTATGGTTTTCCCATCCCCAATTAACCATTTTATGTTTTTGTTACAGATTTCATTCCCTTTTTTATAACTTTCCAGGCGTGGGAAGCTAAATTCAAGCTCTTCCTGTGCTCATATTTATCAAAGATAACTTTGGCCCATAGGCACTCTTTCTCCTTCTTGTATCTCCACGCTAGTGCTGCATTAAAGGAGGAGTTTTTCAAGCGAGAGTTTGGGATTCCCAGTCCCCCTTGATTTTTTGGTTTAGTCACTATGCTCCATTTTTTTAGGTGGTATTTTTTCTTTTCTTCAGTGCTTCTCCATAGGAATTTCCTCTGAATAGCGTCTATCTTACTACGGATTGTTTTAGGTAGGTCATAGATTTTCATGACATGGTTTGGGATTGCGGCTAGGGTGGCTTTTATGAGAGTTGTCCTACCCGCTAAACTAAGAAACTTTGTTTTCCATCCTGTTAGCCTGTTGTTTAGATTATCTAGAATGCACTGAAAATCCTTTTTAGAAGGGCTAGAGTTCATCATCGGGAATTCTAGGTATTTACCAAAATTATCAGTTTATTTTATTGAAAGGTACCTGCTTATAAGGTCTTTTGTGTCAGGTGGGATGTTCCTGGAGAAGATTATTTTTGACTTATCAAAGTTGATAGATTGACCCGAAGCGTTGCAAAATTTATTTATAGTGTCTATAATAGTTGTATAGTTTCTTTGGTTGGCTTCAGCTAAAAGAATGAGGTCGTCCGCAAAGAATAGATATGATATTTCCGAGCCTTTGGGGCTAACCTTTATAGGGGTCTATCGACAGCAATCTATTTCATGATCAATTAGTCTAGAAAACATTTCCATACAGATTATGGAAATGTATGGGGATAAGGGATCCCCCTGTCTAATACCTCTGGATGGTTCGAAAAAATCCATTCTTGACCCATTGATAAGTATAGCAGTGGAGGTGGTAGAGATGCAGGACATAATGAGTTTTATAAGGTCCGGAGGGAAGTTTAGGGAGATTAGTGAAAATCTAACAAAGGACCACTCTATTTTATCGAAGGCCTTTTCTATGTCTATCTTTATCATCATTTTTGCCTTCCTTCCTTTAGAATTTTTGAAATGGCGGAGTACTTCATTTTATAATAAGGGCATTATCCGCAGCCCTTCTTCCTTTAATGAAGCTAGTCTGGGTAAGGTGAATGAGCTTTGGCAGGAAGCTTTTTATACGGTTTATAATAATCTTAGTAACCACTTTATAGTCCGTATTACAGAGACTTATTGGTCTATATTGTCTAATTGTTTCAGCAATATCACTTTTTGGGATTAGACAAACTAGTGACCTATTCATACTTGGGAGCATTATTTTTTCTGCAAAAGATTCCTAGCAAAATTTAATGAGGAGTTCACTGGTCTCTTTCCAGTATTTTTGATAAAATATCGGGTGAAGCCCATCTGGCCCTGGAGATTTGTAAGGTTGAAACAAATCTAGGGCCCTCCTAATTTCATCAGGGGAGGGTATACTACTGAGGAAATGGTGGTCTTGATCTTTAATGACTGAGTAGTAAGATAGATGAGTATTTGTAAGATTAGAATGCTTGAGCTCTGTTGAGTATATATTTTTGTAGAAATTTATGATGTGGCCCTTGATATCCTTTTGAGTTTGGATCCAACTACCTGCCTCATCTCTTAAGTAAATTATTTTATTTTTCCTTCTTCTTTGCATGGTAGTGATGTGAAAGAATTTTGTGTTTGCATCCCCATCCTGGATCCACAGGATCCTGGATTTGAGCTTCCAAAAATCCTCCTCTTGCCTGAGTATAATATTATACTCCTAGAGTAGGTCATTTTTTAGGTCTAAAAGGAATTGGCTATAGGGGTAATTTTGGGAGTTATGGAGTCCATTTAGTCTGGCTAAAATAATTCTTTTCTTTTTAAAAATATTTCCAAAGGTAGTCTTATTCCAATCTAAAGCATTTTTGGCTAAAATTTTCTACAGCCCCAGTAATGTTTGGTTGATTCAACCAAGAGTTTTCAACTAAAGCTCTAAACGTTGGATGCGACAACCACATAGTTTCCAACCTGAATATATTATTATTATTAGAGAACTTTTTGAAGAAGTCAATCTTGATAGGATAGTGGTCCGAGTGGCTTCTAACTAAATGTTCCATATTTGCATCAGGGAATAACTCTATCCACTTAGTGTTTGCAACACATCTATCAAGTCTTTCCATGATAACATTTTTGCAGTTTTTGGTTTTATTAGACCAAGTAAATCTAGCTCCTTTGAAACCTAGGTCTATAAGGCCACAGTTATTCAAGCAGTCTAAAAATTTAGAGACTCTATTATAATTAATAGGGAGTCCACCTAGTTTTACTATAGCACAAGTAACTTTGTTAAAATCTTCCGCTACTAACCAAGGGCCACTAAAATTTTTAGCAATAGTTTCTAGGTTTTCCCATAATACTAAACGTTCATTCAAAAGGTTACTAGCATAAATTATAGAACATAACCATACTTTAGAGGATTTTCGTACCTTTACCATGGCGTGTATCTCTTGGTCCGTTCCTCCAATTTGATCCACCATTATATCACCATTGTTCCACATTAACATGATTCCTCCCGAGTTCCCATTTGTCGGCATTTGAATTAAGCTTGTGTACCCGAACTCCTGGACCAAGTTGTGGTGGTCCTCCATTTTCGTTTCCAGTAGGGCAACTAGACTAGGACGATGGTAATCCAACATTGCTCTAAAAGCCCTTCTAAAATCAGCACTGTGTGCTCCTCGACAATTCCATATTATCATATTCATACTAATATTTCTAGTTGGTAAATTCCCCTCTTGGCTACTTGAGGAGTTGTCGTTCCTCATTCTTCCCTGATGTATCCAATAGTGCGAAAACATTGTTGGTACTAACACCACTGCGTGTTGGTAGATGCTCGGAGGATTCACCTTCCTTATAGAGATGGAGAATTTCATCAAATCCACCAGGCAACTTAAGATGAACCTTTTTTCTCTTCTTGCTTTGAATGCCATTGTTTTTGGGTATCTTAGCACTCCGTGTTCCATTATTCTTTCTAATGGGATTTCTTCCTCTTCTTCCTCCTCTTCCATTGTATTCTGATTTTGGTTCAAGGGTTCCATGGTAATTGTTTGGTTCTAGTTCGATTCTTGTTGGGTTGAGGGGTTGAGTTGAGTTTGGTTCGAGCTCATGGGTGTTGTCCTAGTCAGATTGGTCATGGGGGGAGTTGTGTTGGGTGGCATTGGCTGCTGGAACTGGGCAGGGAAGAAGCTAGGGACTTGGGCTTGAGGGTTTGCATGTGAAGGGAACGTTGGGGTGTTTTGGATCTGCATGGGAGGGGTAGGGTTATGAAGACCTTGCATGGGGCAGTAGAGCTCCAAGGGGACGGATGAGGCCCCAAGTTCATGTGCATGGGGTGTTGGAAGCTCATCCATGGGCGTAATATCACGTTGCTCATTCCTAATTGCATGCCTTCCTTCACAATTTGTGCTAGGTATGAGGGGTCCCCAATTTGAATTATGAGGTCCCTCCCTTCTAGCTGGAGATTGATGTTGAGAGTATGTACCATTAATCCCCATTCCAACCATGATTGGGGGGCATAACTTGGTTGTAGAGGTCTTGTGGAGAAGATCAGTGGAGTTTGGTTCTGTGGTGGGGATTGAGGTCTCGTCCAAACATACCTCCTTGCCCGGTTGTTCCTCCTGTTTTGGTTGAGGGGTATCCTTGGCATATTGGATGCTATCTTTGCTTAGGATTGGATTTCCCGAACTGTTAGGATGGCTTGTGCTTAACACTGAAAATTGTTTGTCCTTAATATTAGATTGAGTGGCCATATTAGGGTCTAGGTTGTTATCTAATCGAGAGATTAGGGGATCTTGGGCATTAATGAAGTTGTGACTTGATGTTGACCTAATTGAAGATTGATTGGTACTGTGTTTTTGTTGAGGGGTTAGTTGATTATTTGAGGGTGATGTGGGAAGCAGATTGTATGCTATGTTTAGGTTTTGACTTGAGGCTAGGTTAGGATCTTCAGAAGGCTTTCTAGGGTCAATATCCATTCCTTGTAGTTTGGTTTTTCTATCCGTTAGTGAAGGTAAGTGAGATGTCGTGTGAGAGGGTGAAGGGGAGTTATTGCCCAAGGGGCTTTGTGAGTTATTAGAGTGGTTTATTGCTCCTATGATTGAGTTGTCAAGGCCCTTTGGGTAAATGTAAGCATTAGGATCATTAATGAGATGTTGATATTTTTTATCATTCTTTCCTATTTCTTTTCCTTTTTGAGTTTTTACAGCAGACGAGTCAGACTCCTTTGAGCTGCTGCTTTCTTTAATATTATCCACCTTGTTATCCAAAGGATTTTTGCATATTTTCGGGTCATTAGGTAGTTTTTGTCCTACCTTTGTTTGCCATTTCTGGTTTGATGTGGTGTTCTTAGGGTAATAGGGGTTCCTAATTGTGTCCAGCTCTTGTCTAGTGTTTATTACTGGTTTTTTGTTTTTTCTTTGATGTGTGACGATTTGGTTAACATCTTGGGTTAGGAACTCTATCGGGTGAGGGATGGCCATGGCTGGTGAGGAGTTCGTCTCCAGTGATTCAACTTGTTTTGGTAGTTGATGAGGGCAGTTCCTCAAATTGTGTCCAAGTCTCCCACAGTTCGTGCACAGGAGGTTAAAAGCTTCATAACTAACTTTTTGAATGTGTTTTCCAATCACAACAAAGGTTTTAAGGGGTTTTTCAATAGGTACCATGACACAAAGACGGGCGTACTTACCTCTTGAAGCGGATTTTGTGCTTGCATCAATTCGTATTAGTTGTCCTAGCTTTTGTCCAATTCTTTGAAGAATCTCATAGTCGTAGAATTCTGTGGGTAGTTCCGGAAGTGTTGCCCATATAGCTGAGTAAGTTAGTACAGCTTTAGAGGCGACAAACCTAGGTTCCCATTTTCTTACCGTAAGAAATTAATTTCCTATGAACCACGGACCTTCATGAAGTGCTTTATTATAGTTTTCCTCCTTCGTAAATTTTATTAGGTAGTAGTCGCTTCCTAGGTCAATGAGAGACAGATGTTCCGTTGGTTTTCATATAGCGTGAAGTTTGTTTTGGAGGAACTGGTAGCCTATTCTCCTTCCAAAATTTTAATAATAAAAGCATTTGACCAGTTTCTATATATACGGTCCTTATTTGAAGAGGTAATGGGTATGAAAATATTCGCGTTTGGGTAATTGTTTGTTTCATCTTCGTGTATATATGCAACCAGGATTGTTTGCACTGTCACCTGGCTCCCTTTAGGGTCATTGCTAGCATCTTTACCCGCTACCAAAATGTCTAAGAATGACAACTTCATAGACGGATTAGTTTGGTCTTTGGATTCAGCTTTCATTTTTTCCAGCTTAGTCTCCTTGCAAATTTTCATGTCTATATGGTTAATGTTTGGTACAGATGAAGACTTGTTAGTACTCATGAGGGTTTCCTCGTTTGAAGTAAGTTGTGTAGAGAGGTCTAATGCAGAATTGTTCTTGTCCAATCCATTTAGCTGCGGGGAGATTGCACCTGTTATGTTCATTGTTAGATGGGGGGATGAGGGGAGGTTTTGGGAGGCAGAAGACATGTAGAGAGAATGTGGAATAACTCTCTCTCTAAGTGACATATTGATCTCTTTACATTATGTATAGCTAATTTAATAAGGAATATCAATTTATACCTTTCGCTGTTTATGTTTTATTTTTTCTCTTTTTTACTACCATAAATTACTTATGACTAAATGTATCTAATTTATTTTCATTAATTTCAATACATAAATATCTTATTTATGTTTTACTTTTCGAGTTTTGTAATTGGATTTGTAACTTAATATGTGTATAAATTTTCAATATGTATTCAACTTATTCAAATAAAGATTAATCAAAGTACATTATAGTACTTATTAATTTAAATTAAAATAATACTATTATTTTCAAAACGTTAGCATATCATATTAAACTTATTTATATATATTTTCATACTCGACCTAGTATGTTGTATGTTTGGTTTACATATTGAAGTAATCATTAATTTTTGAAGATTTAAAATTAGATCTAAAATTTTATTAGTAGATTTCTAACATGTTTATATACATTTTGTCTAATATACATAAGAAAAAGTCATAATTACTTTACACAATTTATTTAAGAAAAGGATTTATAAGTAAATTTTTATTAGGTTTAAATTCCTAAAATTTAGGAGTTTCAATATATGTAGTTCGAATAAGAAAATATTTAAAGACCAATATGTATTTGATTTTAAAGTATTAAATATTAGTATAATAATTAAATTACAATTATAATCAATATAACATCTATTTTTAAAGGGTAAAGGCAAACGATATTTTGCTAAGGAGTTTCTTGCTAGGATATGCGTGATGCGAGTACCTTCTATTGATGCATATAAAATTTAAAAAAAATATATAAGCCCTTAAAAATAAGATTTTTAAAAATATAAGCTCTTGAATATAATAAATATTGAGCCTATAACTTAGTCGAAAAAGTAACAAATGGACTATCTAAGCATGATAACAACCAAGATAATTTTGAATGTTTAGTGTTATTATGTATCTCATTCTTTTATATTAATTTCATATCAAAGTAATCGCCTAAGTACCATGTATTCTAAGAAAAATTAACTACAAAGAGAAGAAAAATTATCGATATATAAATTATATTGTTAAATAATAAAATTCATTGCTAATACTATTTAGTGACAGAATCAGTTATATATTATAAAAAATCCTATTAGCTATAAGATGAATTTAGTAATTAATTCATATTTTGTAAAGTTAGATTATGTAACAATTTTTCTTAGTAATAATATTAGGTTCTTTTTTACCAAAAAATAAAATTCCTTTTCCATTTATGTATTTTTACATATGTAGTGAGGTAATTTAGGTATTTCTGTAAATTAAATTATGATAATTAATTTTTTATCACAAATGAAATGACCCGACTGGTCGTTTTTTCTTTTTGAACCTCGTTCCCTTAAATAAGACTTCCCGTACTTGCTTTAGATAATTTACGACCTACGGGGACGGTTGATTCGTGATTTGGAAGAGTTTGGAGTGAAATATGCCCATTTGATTCCTTAGGATTTTTCTTAAAAGGCTAAGTTTGATTTGATCAATATTTTGAGCAAACAGACCGGATTCGTGATTTGACAGTCCCGGAGGGTCCATAGGAAATATGAGACCTGGGCGTATGCCCGGAATCGAATTCCGAGATCCCTAGACCAGGTATGAATTTTTATTAGAAACTGTTAATCTGAAAAATTAATGATTTAAAGAAACTAATTAATGATTGATTTTATGGGTATCTGGCTCATATGTTAGTTCCAAATCCCAGTACAGTTCTGAAATATCATTTAAGACTTACACGCAAAATTTGGTGTCAATCCGAGTAGTTTTAGGGCATTTTGGCTCGTTAGAGGAAAATTAAGAACTTGAAGTGCATAAGTTTGATTCATTTTGTTTGGGGGGGGGGGGGG